>LPNX010549232.1:0-23253 GCA_001517045.1 Pseudotsuga menziesii
TACAACATGGGAAGTAGTTTATTTATCATGACATATATTATTATAAATGTCTATGTCCTTAATTATTCAAAGAACTCTGTTTATTTACATGAATTGAGCTGTTGATAATAACCATTCAAAAAGGGCGACATTAAAAACTGTAATAGCCTCTTTTCAACCTTTAAATTCGCTAATGAACATTACTTTTGTAGCTTTTACTTAGTGCTAGTAATTCTAGAATTTATAGGCAATGGTTGGAAAATAAATTTATGTAACTGCCATCTTTATTTCTGAATGTTTATTCAACTGAAAGGTTCATAGATATAACTGGAAATGCCGATCTTTTTCTTTAATGTTTTTTAACCTTTTCTCATCAATTTTGCTATGTATCAAAAGTAAAATAAGGGAGCCTATACCTGTAAGAAGCTGAATAATCTGGTTAACATGCGATCTATTTATATAGTTCTCTACTGAATGAACTTGGTAACAGCATATGATATATTTACTCTAGAATGATCTGTTAGCAGCAATCCCAAAAATTAACCTGTAGATCTGTAAGAGAAAGGAAAACTGTGTGCGTTAGCTTAACAGCTAAGTAAGCCCAGTTAACGTAGCATAATCCCTTGCTGTTGCAAACAGAGAACAATCAGAAAACTGAAGAGAAACTCAACTAGCATTCCAAACAAGTAAAGATCATATAGTTACAAAATTAATAGCATTAACTAATCAGTATTTAACGACTGTGTTAACATATATTTATGTTATTTTAAAAGTTTTAAATTTTTTGAAAATTTTGGGGTTTTCACAGCATGGCTCTAGTCTATGGACATCATAATGGAGCTAAGCCACTAGCTTTTATGTAATGGGGGCAACCTACCAACCTCTGGATATCATGTTCGGCAGGATCAGGTTTGAGAACATAGTTTACTTTTGGTTTCAATCTCGTTAAAAAATAAAACCACTCCTTAAGCATAGTTTACCTTTTGGTTTCAAGCTTGCATAAAAATGAAACCATGTGGTGAGCATAGTTCCCATTTTGTGCCAAGCTCGTTAAAAAATGAAACAGATCCTTATGAGCAAAGTTCTTATTCTATGTCAAGCTGATTAGAAAATGAAATGGATATCCTCAATCATAGTTTACCTTTTGGTTTCAAGCTTGTATAAAAATGAAACCATTCCTGAGCATAGTTCATTTTCTATTTTAAGTTCGTTAAAAAATGAAGTAGGTTTCCTTAATCATAGTTTACATTTTGGTTTCAAGATTGTATAAAAATGAGACCATGTTCCAAGCATAGTTACCTTCTGTTTCAAGCTTGTGTAAAAATGAAATAGATCCCCTTCCCTTGAGTCGAGTCTTCACTTTAGTGTTAGAACTTGAACCTTCTTTTCACCTGCATGATTCTCGTTCTTCCTACCCCCCTTGGTGAACATTTTCACATTAGTAACCAAGTTTTTAGGTTGGGTTTGGAAGAGGAATCGTTAGACGAAACGAAGCTTGGGGGGCATGTCAAGCCCCTAACATGGTTGCTAGGGGTAATCTTCTCTAGCAATCATGCTAGAGGCAAGATTCCAACCTCTGTATATGATGTTAATGGGATTTTTCAAGCATAGTTTACCCATTGGTTTTGAGCTTGCGTAAAAATGAAACCAATCTTCGAGCATTCTTTCAACTGATCTTCAAGCTCGTTAAAAATAGTAAGATGGTGTTGAGCTTACTTTTCATTTTTTTGCACTTTAGTGAAAACATGAAAAGTGGTTTGAGCTTAGTTTATTACTTTTTCATGCTCTGGATTAAAACATGAAAAATTCTAATGGAGTCTCCTTTAAACTCTTTTCGGGACTCCCTAAATATGAAAATATTGTCGAGTACTTGTTTTCTTCATACTCGTAAAAGTATTTGAAGAGTCATTCATTTGACGGTAGGTTATCGCTTTGTCGGTTCAGATGAACTATTTACGAAAAAGGAACACTCCAACCAATCATGACTGGAAGAGTTCTCTCGGGTATTATTTTATACTTTTTCGGGCCTTAGGGACTAAATCATATGAAAAAGGACCCTTTGGAGTCTTCTTCCGTGGTCGTTCAGACTCTCTAAACATGAACGATATCGAGTTTTCTTTCATTGGACTCATTAAATTAAACATTGAGAGACCCGTTTTTGGGAACGAACCCCTCCTCTCTCAGGTTCGTAAAACATATGAGTTTGGACTTGTCTTCGGACGAGCTATACCGAGCATTTGTTACCCTCTTTGAACTCGTAAAACCGAAAAGAGGCACTCATCAACCATGATGGGGGAAATGGGAAGGGAATCATTTTGCAAACAAATGGCAGTAGTTTGTCGTTACCTTTGAACATGGCACTTGTCTACATATCATTACAGTCAATTGGGTATTCAGGTGATGTCTGTGAAAATCCACTTTCATGAGTCATGTCACTCCTTTGAGTCTTCTAGAATAATGCATTGTCCACTATCGCATTGTGTGTTTGTCTCATTTAATCATGCTGCTAAGTCTTTTGTCATGCCGCCCGATGTTCAAAGGGAAGTTGAAGAAGTTTTTACCTCTACAGTCAAAATAGTCTCTGTGTCAGTACCTTTGAGTTAGTCCTATGGTTACTACATTCAGATAATTCTAGAACTATGTTCCGAGTTTCGTGTCGTCGATGTGGGACTCATCATGGCCCTCCTTCGACGAGACTATTCTCGTCGACATCAGCTCATCATCCAAGAAATACTCTTAGAAACAAAACTTAGTACCTTGAGATCTGTATGCCCTAATGACATATTCTCTCGCTCTCGACATAGGTTCACATCATTGACCTTTGATCAATAGAATCGACTGGGTGTTCGACATCAGGACATCTATTCACACTCAGTAGATTGTACTAGGGTACCTTGGGAATCATTGACATCAATGGTGATCTCCCTCACGCTTGTTAACGGTTCACATCATTGGCCGGTAATCAAGTGGTTTCTACCATGTTCGACTTCAGATCATTGTAATCACATGGATAGAATTGTACTTTGTGGAAGACGATACGAAGACCCTGGGTATTTGTTTAGCGCTCATTGATTTCCCCAGGTTAAGATGGAGTTTTGTATATCTATCATGGATCCACATTTGTATGGTCGTGGCTATGCTCAAATTTGCATCTGTATGACATAGATCTATGTTGTATGTTTGGTAGCTATGTCCAAGTTTGAGTCCTCTATCACATGGATCTACGTTATGTTCTAGTATCCATGCTTGTTTATTCCTCTCATGGATCCGCCATGTATTGGTTTGTAGCCATGAGTTGGTTACATGTGTCTATGAGTAAAAAATGTTGATGTACTACAGATGCCTACTTGATGACATGCTCTGATCGAGCGGACATATTCACCTCGAAGTGACAATTTGTTCTCTCAAAGCTCTCATTTATCGTATCCCTCTAAGTCTCATGCTTTGGGGGGCATTTTGTTATACCCAAATCCTATCACCACCATGTGATAAGACCCTTAGCTCCCATGTTTTCCCTTAATCCCAGCACTTAGAGTGGAAATCTACTCTGTTTTTCAATTCTACATGAAAAAACTCAGCACTGCGCTTTCCTTGTAGCCCATGAGCGGTACCTTGCTCACACCGCCTGTATCATGTTTTCCATAAGCGGTGCCACCGCCTGTGGTCTTTGGTCCATAAGCGTTTCTCATCTAAACCGATCTGTCATAAGAGAAGAAAAGTGGTACCCTGGGTAAAATGGGAAAAAGAGAAGTTTCTCGAGGCTTCTAGATCATGAGCCTCGTGTTCTTCCTTATCCCTATCATTGTGGGTCAGTTGGGCTCGAGATCCCACACCATAGTATCTTAGAGCCACTGCATCCACAAATATCTCAACTATTCCTATCCATTGAGCCTTATAAATACAAGCTCATGTCCATAGTTGAGGGGGAGAACTATAGAGGTATTGTTATGTTGTTGGATTGATCACTTAGCCCAAGCCATTGGAGAGTACAGAGAGCAAAGTTGGAGCTTATGGGGATGAAGTGTTTGTCTTGTGGAGATGCTTATCGACACTAAGCCATTGGTAGTAAGCTTCTCCATACATCTTTAATGCAAAGCTGATTTCCGTCCCACATTACTGTTGTTTTGATTTCACATGTACATGTTGTTAGATTCCTTAGTCACTAACATGGATAAGTAGATGATTTTTTGGTAGCTTTGATGTGTTTGCATGTTTGATCTGTTTGCAGGTACACAATTTCACTATTGAAGCAGCATTCCAGGTGTCTACGACATCCAGGGAAGGTCTTCATCCTTTTTCGTTCACTCATTTGTTCTAGATCTAAACCATTCAGACCAGTGGAACAACTTCTGTCCGCAGAAGGTGAAATATTCCTGGTGGCACAGATTCCTAAACAATAGTCTTCAAATCCCCACCTACATATCTCCAATTATGACAGTTGTATGAAATCCGAGAGATGTTTTAGTAACTACACATGTTCCAATCAAAACCCATGTTTTCATTTTCTCAAATTCCCCTCTAGCTCCTAGAAATATGTATTTGAATTTGATGACTCACACAAGAATTTGAAAATCTGGAAAATGTCCAAAGATCCCTTTAATTATCCCAAACTATGATACATGTGTAAAAAATGAAATAGGTTATCGTATATTGGCCCATTCTTAAGAAAAACCTCCTTTTGTTTCCCAAAATTCATCTTGGTTTGGCAGAAATAGTTGCTTGAAATAAATGACTAAAACAGGCGTTTCCATAAAATAAAGGCTTCTTCCTTTGCTTCGGCTTCCTGGCTCTGTCCAATTTCATCTATATTTCCCTATCCAACTTTATCATGACCAAATATTCTGAACATCCACCACCTCACGAGCAACACTGCAAATTCATCTTCCATTATAAATAATCACTCTATCTTTATTTTCAATTTCTAGAGAAGATCTTATCACTGCACCCAAACAAGGGAAATCTTAACGACGTGTAACCATTTTTGGGCCTTAGCATGTGTTATCAGTATTCTATGGTGTAAAAACAACAAAGATATTGTTATCACTTGTACAAGCAACTTCTCAAACTAGTAGATATACTCTTTATGATATAGCTATTTTGGAGCCTAGATTATTTATGTTTTTAATAATGGACATCTTTAGTCTATAAAAAACATATGAAAAACAATAACATAAGATTACAGCCGCAAGTGATCTCTGTGGAAACTTTGAACTTCGTTTTGGTATTTTATCCACATCAAGGGAAAATGCACTAGGAATATGTGCATCGTGAAACTCTTGCAATGATTGTCTTTGTTCATTGGGAATTTACCAGGATGTATTGATAAACTTGAACAGGCTACCCGAGATTTGATGAAAACAAGTTTAAATTCAACCACACTATGAAATTATGCTGAAATCCTTCACAATAATCTCACACCAATTTTGGAGAGCGGAATAAGATTTCACCACTGATCTATTTGCAAAATCCAACGCGTGTCTTCACATGCCCACTGTATAAAATTCTGCTCAGTTTTGAAAAATTAAACCAACAACACTTTCACGTAGCATAAATTTTTAAGCTGTCGACCAATTTGTTCAAACCATATTGCACTAACGCGTGTTTTGAATTTAACCATGGTCATATAAATTCCACAAGGCTCCTTGGAAATTAACATCCCTATGATTTAATAAACGAAATTTTTAGCAACCGTTGATTTGTTTGGTTGGGTTATGGATGCGTGACACTTGTTCAAACCTATATGGAGCATAAAAATTCTACTAAGGCTCTAAATCATTAACTTGTTTGCACTTCCCTCAACGGAATGGTTATGGTCCATTGGATGTTGTTTGATTTGCAATACGATCCATCGATCATCTTCGAGGATAACACAATTTACCAGCCCAGGCAAAGTTTCACTAATAAGATGGAAGCCTTAACGATGAGTTCTCATAGCTCTGTGCATCCATTAGCTTCTATTGCGCCCTGTTTCATCAACATCATTCTATTGGTCCAGAATGATTGACAAAGGAAAAAACCACCTTTCCATTTTTTTATGTTAACCATGATGGCAGGTTAATTTTTATAAATATATAAAGCAATATGAATCTCACAATTTCTTGCATAAAATCTACGCCGCAAAAAGAAATTTTAGTTATGCTTTGTTGTATTACTAACATATTATGATTGTTTCTTGGATGTATGAACTTCAGAAGGATTTGTAAAGATGGAATCACATGCAAGACGGTCCCTTTTCCTCCTCATCTTTGGTAAAGCTAAAATCATGAAGGAACTTCACAGCCAGAAGCCACCATGACATTAGCTATATTTTGCAATAAGGGAACATCATCCTTATTGTATAAACTAATTGCCTCTCCAGCACGCCCATCCCTTCCACATCGACCAATACGATGAATATATACATCTGATGATTCGGGAAAGTATTGATCACATAGTTCACGCCCTTGAAATCCATGCCACGAGCTATCATATCAGTTGCAATTAAAACCTATGTTCTCCCCTCACAAAATTTCATAACTGGTAAAATTGGTTTTCCATATAAAGCTCTGCAAATCTACTTCCATGTAAACTTTCCCATATGCACGTTCTCCAATCTGTTCAATCTTTTCAAAGCAACTAATGCTGCGAGAACCCCATGAAGGCGCTTCTTGCATATTCAGCTGACCAGGAGCTTCTAGTGCCATCCTCCTTCGCCAATTTCAATAGTCTCCTACTCAATACTTCTAGTCAGCACTGTTCCACGACCCTGAATGGAGAAAACATATTTTATAAGCATAAGAAAAGGTTTTCCAAACACATTCTTTGGATCTGGAATGTACTCGCCCATTGCTCCCATCAACTTGAAAACAAATTTCTTTCCTATTTCTTCATTGGTACCCTAATGAGCAAGCAATATGTGTTATTTTGGAAATCCCATCGAAAACAATTGCCTTAGCTTACCCATATTTTGCCAATACCTTTATAATCACACATGACAAAGTTGTTTCTCCATAGTCAACATGTCCAATGGTCCCAATAGTGGTGTGCGGCTTCGTCCTACAGAAGGTCACCATGAATCTCGACCAAATTCCTGGCATTTTGGAGCAAGCAAACAAAACAAGAGCATCATTCACAAGCAATAAGTAGGCCAACTTGGTCACTAGTATAGAACTCAAGACGAACCTACTCTAACTGATGAAAGCAAACTGCAATCTTTTCCTCTGATCTAGTTTGTTCTCTGGTTTATGTCAGATCTCGCCTTATAATTTGAAGAAATATCGCAAGAAAAATTTCGGCAAGGAAAGAAATAACCATCGGCAAGTTGAGAATTGAAAACCAATGCAGCTAGGCTCCTTTCATCTCCATACTAGCGCTATCAAATCCATCAAACATGGATGAATCTTTACTTACAAGAGAGATAAAAATGGAGTTAATTTCCCTTCAAAAACCAGATGGCTCTTTCCAAATGTTGCGGCAGACTTTTGTACACGACCCCTATTACGGTTTACATTGTTTTTATATTGTGGTAATATCCCACATGCAAAATATGGTAAATGCTATAAGGGTTTATATTTGATGGTTTTAGCTTAAAAAAAGGAACAAAGCAATGTAATAATCCTTGTATGCTTAGCGCTTGGACTTTGATGGTGGGCTTTGGTTGGTGTGCATTGAAGTGGTGCCCCCCGTATGGTTATTATCTCTCGTATGGTTATTATCTCTCGGTGTTGAGCGGAATTGTGCCAAAACTTTTATAAAAACCTCCTTTGTCAATATTTTTATAAAAACAAACCTTGGTAAAAAAAATAAAAATTTGACTTTAAAGCTAAAATTTACAGATAACCAATGTTTATAAACTTTATTCAGAATGAATAAAATTTTTACACCATCACCAAGTATAAAAACTCTTTTTCTTTTGCTTGAATAACCATTGAAACCCTTTTCTAGCCAAACCTAGGAAATTTTTAATGATTTATCCAATGAAAGAAGCGTCGGAACCACCAAAGCATCAGCGTAAGCTTGAATTTTTTAAGGAAATAAGACCAACTACGACAGAAATAGAATAGTGCTAACAATTGGCTCCAATTGGGGATGCTATCGTCCTTGCGAGGTTGCAACGAACTCGTCGACCAAGTGCCTGATCCATTGGGATGCTCCCAACCTTTCCTGAAATCCTCAACCTGTTCTGAACTGTAACCATCAACTGAATCGGTGTTGCAAACAAATCCCACTCTGTTACCTGTAACCTATCACCCATCCATCCTCTGAAGACTAAAACCAACTGTAAACTGCAAATCTGAACTCGAAACTAAAACTGAAATCAAAACTCATACTGAAACCAAACTGAAAAACTGTTGAAAAAATAAATGCTTGCCATGTCGAGCTTATTCATACCTACCTACCCTAATTTACCAAGTATCAATGCCCAATCAAGTAAACTCCGCTTTCAAATGAAACCAACCAAGTAATTGATCCCATAACCAAACTTCCTCATCATGCTTGATTGAAATCAGAACATAAGAACATAATGGCAACAAACTATGATAAAAGACTTGATCATTTTGGCGGAAACTTAACCAACTACCCCAACTGAAAAATTTCTCCATGTATTCAGCCACTAGGTCATAAAAAACATGACAACCTTTAACACACTTTGTCATTTGCTTGCCATGACAAGGATGTTCAAACTGTAAATTCCCTTCCACACTGTCAAACTATTTTTCAAAAGAACCTTGAAGAATTTGTTCATGAAAATTTTCAAATCAAACATCAACAATCTCATTTAAAATTTATGAATTAACAACTTGATTCTCTTTATATACTTCAACAGAAATATCGTTCTTTTCTTCGATAAAATCAAGCAAACAAATCCTTTCTTGACATAAAAATTCTGAATTTGAAAATCATGAAGAAACCTTCCATTGAGAACTCTCCTCTTTTTCTTTGGGATTCAATTGCTCATCGCAAACTACTGGTTTTTCTATATGTTGCGACTGATTGTAATTTTGTTCATCCTTCTCATCATCCATAAAAAAAGAGGTCTTTGGATGCTCTTGTAAATATTCAGGTGAAATTTGAGTTTGATAAACACACAAAGGTCTTTCTTCAACCCTTAATTCAAGGTATGATTCCTCTTTACTTGCAATTTTAGAAAATGAACACGTGGAAGGACTATAAGACTGAAATTTTACAGAATTAGAATTCTCTATGTAATCAGCCACAAAAGTATTAGAACTTTGAAGAAATTGTTGCTGGAAAAGGGTATTTTCTGATTGGAAATGAGTAGCCCCTTCTTGTAACAAAAATTCATAAGTTGAATAATATGAGGAAGGATTTGATTGACAGTCCCAACTTCCTTCTTGGTCCCTCAAATATTGACAAGAATGGTGTAAATTATCATCAATTTCAGGAAAAGAAATGTAACTGGTTGAATCTGAATTTTGTCTTATGTCACTTTCAGTCAAGGAAGACATTATCAACTACTGGGAATTTTCTCGAATATCATGGCGATTGGTTTGTATTTCTTTTTCTTGAAATGAGTTCTCATGTAAAATTTCTAAAATCTCTTCATCAATAAACTCATCATCACCGTACATGTTCTCCAAATCTTTAATGAAACCTTTGACATGCATGCAACAATCTTGAACTAGCAGCAATGAAGGATATTGATCTTTAAAATGTTTGTGAAATATTGTATGAAAGTCTTTAAGGGAATATAAACTCTCTGAAGGAAACCTCTCATACCATGATCGTGCATTTCCTTCCAAACTAACAATGAACATTTTCATTAAATAATCCTCATGCAATTCAACTCCTAGCTTATGTATATCGATATTAAATCTAACAAAATCAAGGGCAACATTATCACTCTTTTGATTTTTGAATTTTGGAAGACATGTTTTCCAATATACATTAGGTATTCGATTCGGAAAACCAAAAATGTGAGCATGATTCAGAGAAGCATACCTTACAGATATAAAACTCTGCTTGATTAATGAAGAAATTGAATCAACCCTTCAAACTATACAACCTTTTGATAGTGGAGTTGCCATAGGAAAATATGAAAACTAGATTCTTTGAAGATGGAGTCACCATTTGAAATATGCATAACCTTATTGATGTGTGATCGTTGTTCATCATCAACAATCAAATCTAAAACTTTGTCGTTCATACCCAGGGACAGATTTGAACCCTCGCTCCTCGGAAAAGACACCAATATGTTACCACTCAGAATGTACTCAGGCTGTGAAAGAGTATATCCCGAGGTAACTGCAGAACCACTTTAGATTGTATTCTGACCTAATACAACTAGAGATGGATCTATCGATATTTACAAGCTTTCTCACTCAGGATGTTCAATCATAACACTCATAAGGTCAGATTTCTAATAGGACAGGTTTGTTTTTAAAATTTGGCTAGACAGTCATGGAGGAGGCCATTGGGAAATGGAGTAATATATCAAAGATGAGTTAGGTTGCAAGAGGTTGGGGTTTGAAATAATCATGGAAAAATGCAAGGTAGAAACCATTTCCTTAGTCTTGAGGCATTTGCAAGTTGATTAGCAAACAAAGAAGACAATCCATCAAATAGAGCATCTAGCTAGGGTGAATTCTGTAAAACTTTAGAAGAAAATGTTTTGAAAATGCTTGAAACAATGAACCTAAAGCATACAAAATGAATTTTGGCTCACAAAACTACTATTCAAACATGAAAGCAAACAAATAATGAAGTGGGAAACTGGAAAAACAATTACACAAGAATATCACTGACTGAGGAAAGTGATGGCACAAGAATCTTTGCCATAGAAAAATTCAACATTTCTCCGAGCTGCAATTTTATTCATCTACATAAATTGAAGCCATTACAATGAAAGAGCCTTTATGCTCTTGAAAATACAACCTTAAATCTATCTAATACATCTAAATATATAGAAAAAATACCTCTACTTAGTCTTCAATTTGAAATCTAACTACATTTTTAGAACAAAAATAGCTACAATTGATTTCCTTCCAGACGGATTCCCAAAAAATAGCCTTCGAATCGCCACCTACATATCTCAAATGGTGATAGTTGTGTGAAATATCAGAGAGGTTTTTGTAACTAAACATGTTCCAAACAAAACCCATGTTTTAATTTTTGCATATTCCCCTCCAACTCTTCAAAATATGCATTTGAATTTGATGACTCAGACATGAATTTGAAAATCTGGAAACTTTCCCTGTAAAGATCCCTTTAACTCTCCCAAACTATGATACCTATGTAAAAAATGAAAGAGGTTGTTGTATATTGACCCGTGTGGAAGAAAAACCTTATTCAGTTTCTCAAAAATCATCTTATTTTGGTGGAAACAGTTGCTTTAAATAAATGACTAAAACTATCATTTCCATAAAATAAACTTCTTCCCCTGCTAGCTTCCTGGCTCTGTCCAATTTCATCTATGTTTCCCTATCCAAATTTATCATGACCAAATAATCTGAACATCCACCACCTCATGAAAAACACTGCAAATTCATTTTCCATTATAAATAATCACTCTATCTTTATTTTCAATTTCTAGAGCAGACCTTATCACTGCGCCTAAACAAGGGAAATCTCAAGGGTGTGTAACCATTTTTGGGCCTTAGCATGTGTTATCAGTACTCTATGGTTTGATAACATCAAAGATATTTTTGATCAGTCATACAGGAAGCTTCTCAAACTAGTAGATATACTCTTTAACATATAGCTATTTTGGAGCCTAGATTATTTATGTTTTTAATAATGGATACCTTCAGTCTATAAAACACATATGACAAACAGTAACATTAGATTACAGCCGCAAGCGATCTCCCTGGAAACTTTGAACTTCGGTTTGAAATTTGTCCACATCAAAGGAAAATGGACCAGGAATATGTGCATCCTAAAACTCTACCAATGAGTTTCTCTGTTCATTGCGCATGTACCAATAAATTTGATGAAAACATGTTTAAATTCAACCACACTATGAAATTCCGTTGAACTCCCTCACATTAATCTCACACCAATTTTGGTGAGCGGAATAAGCTTTATCCACTGATCTATATGCCAAATCCAACACGTGTCTTCACCTGCCCACTGTATAAAATTCCGCTCAGTTTTGAAAAATTAAACCAACAACACTTTCACCCAGCAGAAAATTTTTAAGACATCGATCAATTTGGTCAAACCATATTGCACTGAGGCGTGTTTTGAATTTAACCACAGGAATATAAATTTCGCAAGGCTCCTTGGAAATTAACATACCTGCAATTTAATCAGCGTAATTTTAAGCAGCCACTGATTTGTTTGGTTGGGTGATGGATGCGTGACACATGTTCAAACCTGTATGCATAATAAAAATTCTGCTGAGGCTCTAAATCATTAACTTGTTCGCACTTTCCTCAGCAGAATGGTTCTCGTCCATTGGATGTTGTTTGATTTGCAATCTGAGCTATCGATCATCTTCGAGGATAACACAATTTACCACTCCTGGCGAAGTTTCACTAATAAGACGGAAGCCTGTGTGATGAGTTCCCGTAGCTCTGTGCGTCCATTAGCTTCTGTTGCGCCCTGATCCAGAATGGTCGACAAAGGAAACAACCACCTTTCCATTTTTTTATGTTAAGCACGATGGCAAACTGCTCTTTAGAAATATATAAAGCAATCTCAATCCCACATATTTCTTGCATTAAATCTACATAGCAAACAGAAATTCCACTTATGCTTTATTGTATTACTAACATATTATGGTTGTTTCTTGGACGTATGAGCTTCATAAGGATTTGTAGAGATGGAATCACGTGCAAGACGGTGTCGGGAAAGTTTTGATCACACAGTTCACACCCTTGAAATCTGTGCCATGAGTTATCATATCAGTTCTAATTAAAACCTATGTTCTCCCCTCGCATAATTTCTCTACTGGAAAAATTGGTTTTCCATATAAAGATCTGCAAATATACATCCATGTAAAATTTCCCATATGCGCCTTCTCCAATCTGTTCAAGCTTTTCAAAGAAACTAACGTTGCGAGAACCCTATGAAGGCGCTTCTTGCTTATTCACCTGACCAGGAGCTGCTAGTGCCATCCAGCTCCTTCGCTAATTTCAATAGTCTCCTTCTCAATACGTCTAGTCACCACTTTTCCACGACCCTAAATGGAGAAAACATATTCTATAAGCATAAGAAAAGGTTTGTCAAGCACATACGTTGGATCTGGAATGTACTCTCCCACTCCTTCCATCGACTTCAAAACAACTTTCTTTCCGATTTCTTCATTGGTACCCTGACGAGCAAGCAATATGTGCTCTTTTGTCAATCTCATCGAAAACATTTTCCTTAGCTTACCCATCTTCTTCCTATACCTTTATTATCGAGGTTGTCAAAGTTGGTTTTCCATAGTCAACATGTCCATTGGTCCCAATATTGACGTGTTGATTCGCGCGACTGAAGGTTGCCATGAATCTCGACCAAGTTCCTAGCATTTTGGAGCAAGAAAACAAAACAAGAGCATCATTCACCAGCAATAAGCAGGCCAACTCGGGCACTGGTACAGATCTCAAGACGAACCTCCTCTAACTAATGAAAGCAAACTACAATCTTTTCCTCTGATCTAGTTTGTTCTCTAGTTTATGTCAGATCTCGCCTTATAATTTGAAGAAATATCACAAGCACAATTTCGGAAAGGAAAGAAATAACCATTGGCGAGTTGAGAATTTTAAACCAATGGGCTTTGGCTCCTTTCATCTCCATACTAGCTAGCTCTATCAAATCCATCAAACATGGACGAATCTTTACTTACAAGAGAGATGAAAAAATGGAGTTAATTTCCCTTAAAAAACCAGATTCGAAATGTTGCGCCAGACTTTTGTACATGACCCCTATTACGGTTTACAATGTACATTGCTTTATATTGTGGTAATATCCCACATGCAAAAGATGGAAAATGTTATAAGGGTTTATTAGTGCTGGTGGTTTCTACTTGTTATGAGAAACAAGGCAATGTAATGATACCTATATGCTTGACGGTCTGGATTTTATAGACGAGCAATTTTTGGTGTGGTGCGTTGAAGTGGTGTCGCCGGTATGGTCATTAGCACCTCGGTGTTGAAGCAACGTAATGATACGTGTATGCTTGACGTTTGGACTTTAATGGCGAGCTTTGGTTGGTGTGCTCTGTGTTGAACGGCATTGTCGAGCTTTGGTTCTCAATAATTTTATAAAAAGCAAACCTTGGTCTTTCTCAATAATTTTATAAAAAACAAACCAAATAATTTTATAAAAAAACAAACACTAGTCAAAAATATGAAAATGTGACTCTAAAGCCAAAATTTACACATAACAACCTCCTTTGTCAATAATTTTATAAAAACAAACCTTGGTAAAAAATATGAAAAATGTTTTATAAACTTTATTCTTTGCCAATAATTTTATAAAAACAAACCTTGGTCAAAAATATGAAAATGTGACTCTTTGTCAATATTTTTATAAAACCAAACCTTGGTAAAAAATATGAAAATGTGACTCTAAAGCCAAAATTTACAATAACAAATGTTTATAAACTTTATTCATAATGAACAAAAATTTTGCACCAGCACCAAGTATACAAAATTCTTTTTCTTTGGCTTGAATAACCATTGAAACCCTATTCTATCCAAACCTAGGAAATTTTTAATGATTTATCCAATAAAAGAAGCGTCAGAACCACCAAATCATAAATTGTAAGCTTGAAATTTTTAAGGCAATAAGACCAACTGCGGCAGAAATAAAATAATGCTAACACCATGGACGTTAGAACAACAAAAAATATCACCCATATTAACTTGAATGCATTTATGATATGGCTTGTCTGCCATATGGTTTTTCCATTTCTGTCTCTTAAAATAATTTAACTGACCCCAAAACCACTACTAGTTTGTTCATGTAAGTGTGCATTCTGGCCCAAACAACCCAAGTGTTGCAACCTTCACTCTGATACCACTCTGTCACATCCCTGGTCACCTCGGTGGCCTTTAGAGGCAACACAAAACTCCTTAGAACGACACTTCGATAATTTTTCAATCTAGCCAACATATCCTCCCATCAATCTAGCCAACTAAAGGAACATGGATGATACACGAGGATGCCAGACTTTGCATCCATGCAACATTATTCAAAATTTTCATTAACGTCTATTTAAATATGTGAAATTCATGATTGATTTCACTCTATCATAATTATTACTTTGTTGCATATCATTCTATCACAAACCACTATGTCGTAGATCTCTTCCTCGGTTCATTATTCCATAGATCACTATGTCAAAGATCATTTTGTCACATATCACTTTGTCGCATATCACTCTATCACATATAATTTTGTCACGGATCACTATGTCACAAATCACTATGCCGTAGATAATTCTGTCTCATTTCATTTTTTCATATATCACTCTATCACATATCACTCAACCACAGTTCATTTTATCACAAATCACTCTGTCACAGATCATTCTGTGGCATATCACACTATCGCAGATTATTATGTCTCTATTCATTTTGTCATAGATCACTCTATCCCAGATCAGTATGTCTCAGTTCACTCTGTCATAGATCACTCTGTCACATATCATTCTATCACAATTCATTATGTCACAGGTCACTCTACCAGAGATCACTCTACCACATATCACTTTGTCTCGGTTCATTATATCACATATTATTTTGTCATAGATCACTATGTCACAAATCACTTTGTCACATATCATTTTGTCTCAACTCATTCTGTCACAGATCACTCTGTCACAGGAGGGCATGAACGATATAGGGGATAATAAATTTAGTTGCATGGCTATATTACAAATTTAATAACATATAAATGCGTGTGAAAAATCATATTAAACATACATAATAGAATTAAACTCTAATAAAACACATACAGATTACACATACTAGCATGTTCATCACATGCATAACAACAAAACAATGCACATAAATAAATTCATTTCCATGCCATTCACAAGCATCTAATTGATCAATGCAAGTTGGGTTATCTCAATCAATTTAACACAAATAAATAGTCAATCATAACACATACTTTGGAATAGTTAGAGACAACATAAATCTCTTATCTTTTAATTGAAATTGCTCGAGCAACTGGATATGGAAGTGCAACTTTCCACCCAATCGTAGGTCTCTTCCCATCCTATATTCTTTCGACACTCAAAGACCACCCTCGAGACAGGGCTATGCATCTACTAAGTAGGAACTAGGGTGTGTGCAAGAAGTTGAGGGTCTCTTTTGGCACGTTAGATGCAATACAAAACTGAAAAAACAGGCATCCATCAACTTGCATGGATATTTTGAGACACTTACACAATGAATCTTGCGATCAGTAAAAAACAAGAAATGTAGGAAATTGAATGACCTTTCCAAATATATATATTTTTCTATTGAAAATGCTGTTAACTATATAAAGTTAGATAAATTTTAACGGGCACTTTTTATTTTTTGGACAAATTATAAGGTATATGTTTTTGTGGGTGCAGCGTCTGAGTGTCTAAATGATGGAATAAACTTACGAAAACCGGTATACATATAGAGAACATATAGGACTAGTGCACGACTATTTTTCCAATAATAAAAATAATATTTTTAATTTTTTTTTAATTATCTAAGAGATGAAACCTCGAAAACGGTACGTCATTTGTGGGTGCAGCATTTGAATGTCTTAATGGAATTATTTGGAAATGGGTTTTTTATAGCATGTAGAGGTTGGTGTTCTTTAGTGCACCATACAATTTTTTTTTTAAATGGTTGAGAAACGAAAGAGATATGGACGAAACACTACCAGTGTGTTTTTTGAGTTGAGGAGTGATGACAAAAGATAAATAGGAAAAAAATAGAAAAAATTATGTATTCTTGTTAAAATTTACATATTTAGAATCTGCAAAAAAAACCATATCTGTTTCTAAAATCTCATAAAAAATGGAGGTGTGCAGCACAATCAGACGAACCGTTAAACACGAGCATATTGAAAATATGGATATAATGCTGAATTTGCCATGGTTTATCATACTCCAAGGCACAGGCATGTTGAATCCGAAGCAAAGTACAAAGCAAACACATAGGCATAGGAATTCCATGAAAGCATGGGTGGAGGCTCGTCCTTATCATTTAGAGGGAATAAAAATTTGAATTTAACAATACGCGCGCGCGATTTAACTCTACAAAACGCGTGCGCGTTATATAAACACAAAACTCAAGCGCGTTATGTGCTTATAAATCGCGTGCGCATTATGTGAAACCAAAAATAGCGCCAACATAATTTTGACATAATGCTTGGGATCATAATGCTTCTATTCTTCAAGTTGGTGTACACTCCACATATAACATAAGGTTTGTAGGTTCATTAATCTAAAATACATCAATTGGTATCACACAAATGATATAGGATGTGTGTGTATACTATTACTACTAGAAGTATTAGTATTAAACTAGTTACTAATTGTACACTGATTGGTGATGGAGAGAGGGATCTGGTACATAATGATGCCTAGGGATTTCCACTAGTGACCTACCGCAACCTCTTCCATAGCCCTAATGATCTGCTACAATTTTCCAATGCATCATGTCTCCAGTATCATGCCAATAGCGGCAACCTTAGCTCCTTCAATGGCGACATCTGATGCTCCCACAGGTGCTTTATATGATACACAAATAATAAATCCCTCTTGTAGTGAAATAATTCATCATCATCATCATCATCACCATCACCATCATCATTATCCTCATCATCATTATCATCATCCTCATCCTCATCGTCATCATCAGCTTCATCATCACCATCATCATCATCATCAACATGATCATCATCATCACCATCAACATCATGAACATCATCATCACCATCGTCGTCATCATCATCATGAACATCGTCATCATCACCATCGTTGTCATCATCACCATCATCCTCCTCGTCATCATCATCACCTTCCTCGTCATCAACATCACCATCACCATCATTATCATCATCAAAATCGCCATGATCATCATTATCATCTTCATCATGTCCATCTTCATCATCATCATCTTCACCATCATCACCTTCATCATCACCATCGTCATCATCATCATCATCACCATTGCCATCATTGCCATCATCATCATCAACAACAACAACATTATCACCATTGTCGTCATTGTCATCATCATCACCATCATCATCACCTTCATCATCCTTATCATAATCATCACCATCAACATCATGAACATCATCATCATCATCCTCATCATCATCACCATCATCTTCATCATCATCACCATCATCATCACCATCGTCATCATCATCATCATCACCATTGCCATCATTGCCATCATCATCATCATCATCATCATCATCATCATCACTATCAACATCATGAACATCGTCGTCATCATCATCACCATCATCCTCATAATCATCACCATCAACTTCATGAACATCATCATCATTCATCATCATCATCATCATCATCACCTTCATCATCATCATCATCATTCATCATCATTCATCATCACCATCAACATCGTGAACATCATCATCATCATCCTCATCATCATCACCATCAACATCAACAACATTATCCTCATCATCATCCTCATCATCAACATCATCAACATCATCATCATCCTCATCATCATCATCATCATGAACATCATCATCATCATCATCACCTTCATCATCGTCATCATCATCATCATCATCATCACCGTCAACATCATGAACATCATCATCCTCATCCTCATCCTCATCCTCATCTTCATCCTCATCATCATTCATCATCATCATCATCATCACCTTCATCATCGTCATCATCATCATCATCATTCATCATCACTATCAACATCGTGAACATCATCATCGTCATCTTCATCATCATCATCATCCTCATCATCATCACCATCAACATCATCCTCATCATCAACATCATGAACATCATGAACATCATCATCATCCTCATCATCATCATCATCCGCACTATCAACATCATGAACATCATCATCATCCTCATCATCATCATCATCCGCACTATCAACATCATGAACATCATCATCATCCTCATCACCATCAACATCATGAACATCATCATCGCCATCCTCATCATCATCATCACCTTCATCATCATCGTCATCCTCATCATCATCATCATCACCATCAACATCATGAACATCATCATCACCTTCCTCATCGTCATCGTCATCCTCATCCTCATCATCACCTTGAACACCATCATCATCATCAACACCATCAACATCATGAACATCATCATCATCACCATCAACATCATGAATATCATCATCATCATCCTCACCATCACCATCGACATCAACATCATGAACATCATCATCATCATCCTCATCATCATCACCATCAATGTCATGAACATCATCATCATCATCATCACCATCAACATCATGAACATCATCATCATCCTCATTATGAACATCACCTTCATCATCATCATCCTCATCACCATCATCATCATCATTCATCACCATCAACATCATGAACATCATCATCATCATCCTCACTATCAACATCATGAACATCATCACCATTCATCATCATCATCATCATCCGCACCATCAATTTCATGAACATCATCATCATCACCTTCATCATCGTGAACATCCTCATCATCATCATGAATATCATCATCATCATCCTCATTATCATCATCACCTTCATCATCATCATCATCATCATCATCACCGTCAACATCATGAACATCATCATCATCATTCTCATCCTCATCCTCATCATCATCATCATTCATCATCATCATCATCATCACCTTCATCATCGTCGTCGTCATCATCATCATCATCATCATCATCATCATTCATCATCACCATCAACATCATGAACATCATCATCATCATCCTCATCATCATCACCATCAACATCATCATCATCATCATCATCATCCTCATCACGAACATCATGAACATAATCATCATCCTCATCATCATCATCACCATCTTCATCATGAACATCATCATCATCATCACCTTCATCATCCTCATCATCATCATCATCATCATCACCGTCAACATCATGAACATCATCATCATCATCCTCGTCATCACCATCAACATCGTGAACATCATCATCATCATCACCGTCAACATCATCATCATCATCTTCATCATCAACATCATGAACATCATGAACATCCTCATCACCATCAACATCATCCTCATCATCATCATCATCCTCATCATCATCACCTTCAACATCATCATCATTATCATCATCATCATCATCATCATCATGAACATCATCATCATTCATCATCATCATCCTCATCATCATCATCATCATCCTCATCCTCATCTTCATCATCACCTTCATCATCATCATCATCATCACCATCATCACCATCATCAACATGATCATCATCATCACCATCAACATCATCGACATCATGATCATCATCCTCATCATCATCAACATCATAAACATCATCATCATCATCAACATCATGAACATCATCATCATCCTCATCATCATCAACATCATGAACATCATCCTCATCATCATCATCACCATCAACATCATGAACATCATCATCATCATCCTCATCATCATCCTCATCATCATTCATCATCACCATCAACATCGTGAACACCATCATCATCATCACCGTCAACATCACCATCATCATCCTCATCATCAACATCATGAACATCATGAACATCCTCATCATCCTCATCACCATCAACATCATCCTCATCATCACCATCACCATCAACATCATGAACATCATCATCATCATCCTCATCATCATCATCATCAACATCATGAACATCATGAACATCCTCATCATCATCAACATCATGAACACCATCCTCGTCATCATCATCACCATCAACATCATGAACATCATCATCATCCTCATCATCATCAACATCATGAACATCATCCTCATCATCATCATCACCATCAACATCATGAACATCATCATCATCCTCATCATCATCATCACCATCATCATCATCATCATCACCATCAACATCATGAACACCATCATCATCATCCTCATCATCATCATCACCTTCATCATCCTCATCATCATCATCATGAACATCATGAACATCATTATCATCATCAACATCATCAACATCATGAACATCATCATCATCCTCATCATCATCAACATCATGAACATCATCCTCATCATCATCATCACCATCATCATCCTCATCATCATCATCATCAACATCATGAACATCATCCTCATCATCATCATCACCATCAACATCATGAACATCATCATCATCATCCTCATCATCATCATCACCTTCATCATCCCCATCATCCTCATCATGAACATCATGAACATCATCATCATCCTCATCATCAACATCATGAACATCATGAACATCATCATCATCCTCATCATCATCATCACCTTCATCATCCTCATCATCAACATCATCAACATCATGAACATCATCATCATCCTCATCATCATCCTCATCATCATCATCACCTTCATCATCCTCATCATCAACATCATCAACATCATGAACATCATCATCATCCTCATCATCATCCTCATCATCAACATCATGAATATCATGAACATCATCATCCTCCTCATCATCATCAACATCATCAACATCATCCTCATCATCATCATCACCATCAACATCATGAACATCATCATCATCATCCTCATCATCATCATCACCTTCATCATCCTCATCATCCTCATCATGAACATCATGAACATCATGAACATCATCATCATCCTCATCATCATCCTCATCATCAACATCATGAACATCATCCACATCATCATCATCCTCATCATCATCAACATCATGAACATCATCCTCCTCCTCATCATCATCATCCTCATCATCATCATCACCTTCATCCTCCTCCTCCTCATCATCATGAACATCATGAACATCATGGACATCATCATCATCCTCATCATCATGAACATCATGAACATCATGAACATCATCCTCATCATCATCATCACCATCAACATCATGAACACCATCATCATCATCCTCATCATCATCATCACCATCAACATCATGAACACCATCATCATCATCCTCATCATCATCATCACCTTCATCATCCTCCTCCTCATCATCATCAACATCATGAACATCATGAACATCATCATCATCATCAACATCATCAACATCATCATCATCCTCATCATCATGAACATCATGAACATCATGAACATCATCCTCATCATCATCATCACCATCAACATCATGAACATCATCATCATCATCCTCATCATCATCATCACCTTCATCATCCTCATCATCCTCATCATCAACATCATGAACATCATGAACATCATGATCCTCCTCATCATCATCAACATCATGAACATCATCCTCATCATCATCATCACCATCAACATCATCAACATCATCATCATCATCCTCATCATCATCATCACCTTCATCATCCTCATCATCCTCATCATCAACATCATGAACATCATGAACATCATCATCATCCTCATCATCATCCTCATCATCAACATCATGAACATCATGAACATCATGATCCTCCTCATCATCATCAACATCATGAACATCATCCTCATCATCATCATCACCATCAACATCATGAACATCATCATCATCATCCTCATCATCATCATCACCTTCATCATCCTCATCATCCTCATCATCATCCGTCATCATGCCCATCAACATCGTGAACATCATCATCATCATCCTCATCATCATCCTCATCATCCTCATCATCATCAGTCATCATGCCCATCAACATCGTGAACATCATCATCATCATCCTCATCATCATCACCATCAACACCATGAACATCATCCTCATCACATCATCAACATCATGAACATCATCATCATCATCCTCATCACCATCAACATCATGAACATCATCATCATCATCCTCAACTTCATCATCATCGTCATCCTCATCCTCATCATCATCACCATCAACATCATGAACATCATCATCATCATCCTCACCTTCATCATCATCGTCATCCTCATCATCATCATCATCACCATCAACATCATGAACATCATGAACATCCACATCATCCTCATCACCATCAACATCATCCTCATCATCATCATCATCCTCATCCTCATCTTCATCATCACCTTCATCATCATCATCATCATCATCATCATCACCATCATCAACATGACCAGCATCATCACCATCAACATCATCAACATCATCATCATCATCATCAAGAAAAGCTAAACATAGTGAACTAAGTCTCTTTATGAAATTCCACCTCCTAATCAA
>LPNX010549233.1:7310-30297 GCA_001517045.1 Pseudotsuga menziesii
AGTAACACAAATGATTAAAATTGATTTTCATAATTAACTGTGTGTTAGATATTTGTCTACATTGACTTATGTACAAAGTGGAGGGTGTGATTGTTGACTATTCGTCTAGTTTATAAGTTTCGTCTAAATAAAAGTACAAGTGAAAAGAATGTGGGTGATTATATTGAATTAGTGTTAAGTAATATCTAACATAATTGTAGGTTGCAGTATGATTAATAAATTTTTTATACCCCATTACTTGTTTTAATAATGATGAACTTGGGTAAGTTACAAAATGGTATCAGAGCAGAGTAACAACACCGCGACCTAATGGACTCACCTGCATACAGGTATGTTGTGAACTTTATGAGTTGAATATGAGAATTTATGTTTACATAATGTCATGCATGCTATATAAATATTAATTTTTTAATGTTATGATCGTCAGAGTAGATGAAGTATTTCTCTTGGAGTTACGTTCAATGTATGAAGTTAGTTGCATAAACTAAAATGCGAAATATATGCATGAAGAGTGAGTGTTGTCTAAAGATTGACAAGGTGATATGTTTGATTTATTTAGATTGTAAATATTTTTGAATGAGAAAATGAATACATTACCATGCTAATAATAATTTAAATTTGCGTACCTATACAAGACATACTTATGTTATTTTACATGCATATTGATGACTAAAGTGCAAGAATATGTACCTTTGTTGAAAATTTTACTAGTAAGGTTAAGTGCATGGTATTAATACATCGAGACAAGGATGTTGAATAGAAGAAATGAAAAATTAAATTTAGCCATAACACTAAAATTTGAATGTAAATTCAAGCTTATATAAAGCAATGTTAGAATTATGCTGAAGGTGCAAGCCAGTGTGAAGTAATTACTACTAAATTGTCAAGAAAGTAAAGCATTGACATTATACAAAAGTATATCTTGTTGCATCAAGAGTTTATGAGCATTCATGTAAGGACCAGTCCTGGTCCTTAAATTGATAATAAATTCTAGCTTGTGTCAAAGGTTTTGTTTTGCCTCTCATTTATCTATGTGTGTTCATTATATTTGCTTTGAAGGTCAAAGTTTATGTTCATTGTGCATCTATGCAAGTTTCAACAACAAAATATATATGTTTACACTGATGAATTTAAAACGAAGATAAAATTTACATCATATAGTAGTAAAAGTACAACATATAGTAGTACCACTTTCTTCTCATGTAGCTCATATAAGAAAACTTGTAAATACTAGGGAAGGTACTTGTATGCTTGTAGTTTCCTTTGTAGTTTGTCCCTGTTTCTTTTACCTTGTTTCTTTTACCTTTCCTCTTTGTCTCACTTTGTCCCTGCAAGATCCCACAAGTATACTCAACTGAACGAATCTATTTTCCACCCTTCCAACTAGGAAAGTCTTGGTGACTTCCTAGCTCCAAGAAATATGTTCTTGGACCCCAGATCCCAAAACTTGAGTACTACTAGCCCAACCAATGATGTCAATTTTTCCCCTAAATCATTAGAATGAGAACAACATGTGTCCTCTATTGTTTTCCACAAAATACTCCTACCTTTCCATCCTCTCCATCTTCCTTCCTTTAACCCCCCTTTTTCCACAGTCTACCTCCCTTTATTACTACCCTTATCCCTTCATTAATGCTTGAAGTTGCTTTACATTTTCCATTTAATTTTCCCCACTCCCACATGGGTTGGGTCACCTTTAGTGATTAATAATAAAATATATATTTTAATGGATCATTTATTATTTTTTACTACACAACCATCATTTCAACATAAATCCCAAGAATATAAAGTTTATTATTTTAATAATAAATGTCAACATAAATTATTACATGATAAATTACTTCATCCCTAAGTCAGCCATAATAATTTACTTCCATGACACTTCATACATCATAGTGGATTCATCATTATTATTTATTTAGCATATTTTAGTATAAAATAATTAATTGTAATTAATACTCCATTAATTATCATTTATTATTGAACTAGATCTCTTTCAAGGAAAAAATATAATTTTATTTAACTAGTGGCTTACTAAACAATCAATGGTAGTTACAATCAAGGCCTAATTACTATGCATTAACCAAGTCAAAAGAAATTTATTAATGCTAATAATTATCACTAACACTTGTTTAATATTTTTTATTCTTATTACCATCATTAATCATCATTAAAATTATCAACCATTAATTTATAATATTGATGTAACAATATCATTTCTTAACTAAGATAGGTAATACTATTCATAATGTGGTCATTCACAACCATATGCATTGAAGTCATATATTTGATAATGTATTAGATAATTTATACAACATATTTTGATGATCCATGTAAGCATAGCTAATGATTACATACCTCATGCAGGTATACCAAAATTACTCAACCACACATCACACATAATCACACAAGTTACTATCTTCCAACACATACTTAAACACAAATTTGTAAAGCCTACCAACTTATTAACTTAAATAATAATGAATTATGAAAACAACACATGTTCTTAGTCTCCATTTAGTAGCTCAACAATGTTTTAAACACACATATATAATTAATTAAAATTCTCTTCATAAATTCAATGGCACTCCCATGTACCTACTTATTTTTGTCTAATTCACAACTAACTTTCACATCCTATCCTTCTTCTGTTGGACTACCCTGGAGCATCAACTGCATGAACTGTTTCCATTTAAAACCTGTAAACAGAAGTGTTGAATACATCGACCAATCTTCCCCAACATGCACCCATCGGTCATAATCACACACCTTGGGGAGCATGCCATAGCACAACCCTCCCATTATTATGGGTTCATGGAATAAACAATGGGTAATTCCTCCACCCCCGAAATGGAACAAGGGACTATGTCTACATCAACATAGTGATTGCGTTGTGATTATGTAACAAACCCCTTATTACCTGTCCGTATATCCTTGAGTATATGGTGTAAAATTTTTTCCTTTAATGAAAACATTTAAGCACACCAATACTATTAGTCCAGTGCATATTAACTTGTAATCAATCCTAAAGGTTATGATATTGTAGAACAAACAATCATACCTACCCCATGTGTAAATGTTTAACAATCAATGGTTCAAGGTTACAATAAAATGGAGACCCTTCACTCCCAATTGTGCCACTAATATCGTTATATATATATTTCCAGTTAAACCCCTAATTACTAGATATTTTTTTGTTATTGAACAAATCATAGCCACCAGAAACAAACTAGGTTATAATTCTACTGCCG
This sequence comes from Pseudotsuga menziesii, assembly GCA_001517045.1. Taxonomy (NCBI): domain Eukaryota; kingdom Viridiplantae; phylum Streptophyta; class Pinopsida; order Pinales; family Pinaceae; genus Pseudotsuga; species Pseudotsuga menziesii. Next base: position 10,562 of record LPNX010549233.1, read on the forward strand.
TGATTATCATATGGTCGAAACCATTCTAAAAATATATGAAAGAATACAATCATTTAATCTTATCCAAATCCACCTTATGTCCAAATACCTATTATTACATTTCCATACATGGGGCATAAATATACATATTGAAGACAAAAAGCATACTTCAAGCAAATATCTAACCCTTTCGATAGTAAAATCTTCCTAACTTATAAAATACGTACACCTGTAGAAATATTTCACCGAAATGTCCTCCGAGAGTGATGATAAAACTTCTTATGTAGCCACCCTTAAGATCATGTTAAATATACATGGGATCACCATAAAATAGGTAATAATTTAACAACATTACTTAACAAGCACGTAACATGATAAAATACATTCCTTAAATAAAATCAACCATTATAGTTACTTCCCTAATTTGAATTAATCTTTTGCGACTGAAAGCATGTGTATGACTTTCATCCCAACCATAGGCTTCATTTGACGTATGTTTATTCGTCTCAATCCGCCCCTGAGTTGGGTGACGAATACACTAAGGAAAGGATTAAGATTCTGATACATTTCAGGTTTTAAACTAGCTAGGAACACCAATTAAACTTTAAGCCAATTGCATTCCAGACATAATAGAGAAATCATCGGTTCTGTTAATTTAAGAAAATGAAGATAGTTGCAAAGATTCGAATCCCTTGACCAATATCAAGATTCGAGTTCCTGAACAAGGTGCAGATCTATCGACCCATGAGGTGGAAAACATATGCTATAATATATATATTTATTCGATGTGAACTCAGAGTTATACACAACAATCATTATAAAGTCAACTCATAATTAAGTTCATATGTTTTTTAATCGCAATCTTGGGACTGGAGTCTATATCAAAGATCAAGCTCAGAATTATCCACACACACACACACACACACACACACACACACACACATAGTTTGCAGGCTTGTAACTAAGCAATTGGATACTTGAATCAAATTCATGTCTATAACAATAACACATGAGGTATATTAAAGTAAATCGTAGGCTTGGATCCAAATCAATGCTGGAATCACATGCAATAGATCCAAAAATTTAAAGAGACACAACATCAAAAGTTTAACCTAGATCTTAACCATATCGCAGGCATAATAATACATGACCCATTCTTTATAAAAAACACAAAGAAAGGTTAACCAGGTCTTTTACAGATCAAAGATTTATAATACAAGATATGTTCTTTAACTAAAATGCTGACAAAGGTTAACCAGATATTTACAGATTGAAGGTTTATATACAAAGTCTGTTCTTTATAAAAACACAGACAAAGGTTAACCAGATCTTATATAGATCGAAGGTTTATAATACATGATCCATTCTTTAAGAAAAACAAAGTCAAAGATTAACCAGATCTTTACAAATAAAAGGTTTATAATACACGATATGTTCTTTAACAAAAAAGAAGACAAAGGTTAACCAGATATTTACAGATCGAAGGTTTATATACAAGATCCATTCATTAACAAAATCGCAGCCCAACTCCATAGTTCGCAAGAATTGGGTGTTGGATATATAAACAATTCGATATATATTTCTTATAAGGAATTGCAGGCATCAATCTATAATCACATATTAAGATCTAGAATATATTTAAAAGGAATTGTAGGTAGCCAATCTATAATCACATATTCAGATCCAAGATATATTTAAAAGGAAATTGCAGGAAACCAATCTACGATCACATATTTAGATCCAACATATATTTAAAAGGAAATCATAGGAAGCCAATCTATAACCACATATTCAGATCCAACATATATTTAAAGGGAAATCGAAGGTAGCCAATCTATAATCACATATTCAGATCCAGATGTGGTTGAAAAGAATTGCTTCCAAAGCTCGTATTTCCTTCAAGATATTGTGTAGATGGGGAGCTCTTATATTATTCTTCCATGTTTCCCAATCTATTACTATTTTATAGTCCCCATAGATGTGTAACATTGTAATATGTTTGTCACTTGCTAGTGTCATTGTTTCCCAGAGCGTTGATAGCTCTACTTTGATAGTTTTAGCCCTTCCCAATCCGAGCTTGAAGAAGATTTTATTTGTCTCATCTAAGAATATTATACCCCCTGCTCCCCCTATGGGTGGATCTCCTTGACTGGAAACATTGAAGAATGACCAAGGACAACTCTGATCAAAATATGGATGATTGACAACTCTTTTTTTTCCTTTCTTAGGGGAGGATTTGTGCTCTTGAGCCTTCTGCACTAGCATATTGGTTGTGATGTCAATGGGAGTCTAGAGATTTTTGAAAATTGCTCTGTTATGTGTCTCCCATATGGTGTATATAAAGAGAACATGGAAAGCAACATAATTACTTACTGTTGCATTGTTCCACCAGTCTTGAGCTCTCCCTTCCCAGTTTCCTTCCATAGTAACCATCCTTGCTTGAGAGATAGCCTGAGCTACATTGTTCCAAACCTGTCTTGCATAAGTACATGAACCAAAGAGATGAGAACTATGTTCTTCTCCAGATTTACACAGAAAACATAAGCCTGGCCCTTGGAAACCTCTTCTCCTCATGTTTTTGCAAGTAAGTAATTTATTGTTTATTGCCAGCCAAAAAGTGAGAGTAGTTTTCAAGGGGCTGTTGGATGCCCATAAAAACCCCCACCACCAAGCTTTGTCGCCTTCAGCTTGATCTATGATTGCCATTTCATAACCCTTTTTTGTTGTGTAGTCACCATTTGTTGAATTCCTAGTCCAAATTAATCTATCTTGTTCCTCTTCATCAAGGTTAACAAAAATTATCTCCAACAGGTGAACAAAATTGTTCCAATTCTCTGCATCGTCACCTTCCATTCCCAACTCTCTATCACTTTTCCATCTTATTCTCTGTAGAGGGATAGGATGTTTGGATTGTGCATCTGCAAGCTTGAAGCATCTTTACCCTCTTAGTTTGTTGATGACTGAAATGGGCAGCTTGTAATTTTCCCTTTCTCCTGTCCAAGGGTCTTCTCCTAACCTAACACTTTTCCCGTTTCCAATTTTCCAAGCTGTCCAATTTCCTATGAGGGCAAAAGCCAAGACCATGGATTTCCAACCAACAAACCCATTTTTGAATGAATTGTTGGGGATTTTGAACCAGTTAATTAAGGTCATGTCAGGGAAATATTTAGAGCAGAAAACTCTTCCCCAGATGGTATTTGTGTTTTGGACAAGCCTCCATAAAGATTTGGCCTCTAGTGCTTAGCAAAAGAGCTCACGATTTTTAACACCTGACCCGCCAAGCTCCTTGGGTAGAGAAATGTTTGTCCATTTGGCCAGGGGGATTCCTTCACTCTGCTTGCTCACTGTCCATAAGAAGGAGAATCATTTTTTCCTAATCTTAGTTAAAATCCCCTTGGGAATGTAAGCTATTGAAGCCCAACATACTATAATGCTTTGGAGAACTGCCTTTATTAGCACCAGGCTTCCACCTCTGGATAGAAACTTGTTTTCCCAGGAAGAGAATCTTGCTTCTACCTTTTTATAAAGCCATATCCAGTCTTGAAATCCATAACTGTTAGGTTTTATAAAAAACCATAGATACTTGAACCCATCAGACATTGGATTGGTAGGGTAGGATAGGATCTCTTTGGACTATTGGATTAGTTCTAATGAGCATTCATTGTGGACTAGCATAGACTTGTCTATGTTTACTAACATTCCTGTAGCCTTATTATACTTCTCTATTAATGCTGCAAACTCCTTTGGGTTTTCCTTAGTGCCTACACCAAAAAATAGTACATCATCCACAAATAAAGTATGTGTGACTTCTTCTCCGCTTGATACCTTGACTCCCTCAATATTCCCTTCTCATTTTGCTTTCAAGATCACTCTACTTAGTGCATCAACTACTAAGAGGAATATAAAAGGGGATAGAGGGCATCCCTATCAAATTCCCCTCATGGGTCTGAAGAAGGATGTTGGGGATCCATTGATGAGAACTGTAAAGGAGGTAGATTGAATGCAACCCATTATCCATTCTACCATTTCCATATCCATCCCTAGCTGAATGAGGATTAGACTGACAAATGTCTAGCTTAATTTGTCATAGGATTTAGACAGGTCTAGCTTTAATGCATAGGAATTTTGTTTTCCCTTCTTGATGGAGTGAATTGATTCCTGAGCTAGGGAGACAACATCTAAGATTTGTCTATTGTGCAAAAACCTGATTTTCTCTTTTGATATTACCTTGCTCAATATTGGTTTGATTCTTTGAGCAATCAACTTTGCTATGACTTTGTAAATCATGTTACTGTAGGAGATTTGTCTGAAGTCTTGAAAGGATTCAACCTTCTGCTTCTTCGGGATCAGAGTGATGAAAGTAGAATTGATGCTCCCAAGAACCTTCCCAGCCTTTCATGATTCCTTGACTACTGCCAATATGTCTCCTTTTATCCGTTCATAAAACCCTAGGAATAATTCTAGGGAAAAACCATTAGGTCCCAGGATTTTTCATTTTTGGAAGGATTGTAACACCTACTGCCCTCTTCCTACATAATATCCTTGGTTAGTTCCTCATTCATTTCCTCTATGATTTCTCTAGGAAACAAATCTAATACCTCTAGGATATCTGTAATTGGGCATCCCTGTCACTGTTTAAAAATACCTTGGAAATGCTCCACTGCTGCTCAGGATTTTTCTGGGAAAGACCTGGTCCAAGCCCCCTAGTTTTTCCTAATTTCATGAATTGTGTTAATTATCTTCCTCTAGGAGGCATATCTATGAAAATACTTTGTGTTCTGGTCCCCTTCCTTCAACCAAAGGGCTCTACTCTTAAGCCTCCATTTTTGCTCTTCTTGTAAAAGCAATAGGTCCTTCTTCCCTTACAACTCTTTTAAGACCCCTAGTTCATCTACCATGAACACTCCTTCATCATTATTCTCATAAATCTCTTTGATCTGACCCTCTACCTATCTCATTTCCTCTTATTGTCTTTTTCTAAACTTCTCATCCCATTCTTTTGAAATCCTTTTGACCTTGGAAAATTTTTCCACAAACTGCTGCATAAGGGAGTGATTCTGAACTTCTTGTAATGATTCCCAGTGTTAGAATAATCAACCCATAGTTACCTACATTAGACATTAATTTAATTATTTTTGTCTTATTACCTAGTTTCCTAGATTCCATTCTATGCTAGTTGCCTTCTACATGTCCTAGAATTCAACACATGATAAAAATGAGTCATGGATCACTTGGGAAACATCTTGGAAACCCAATTTATCATGTCTACTTTATTCCATATTCTCTAAAGTGCATATCTACTTTTTCTGAAAAGCTGCCTTGTTTTATTTCTGATTTGAGGAAAAAGGAAAAACTAGACTAGGTGTAGTTGCCTTGTTTTTTTCCCACATCCTCCTCCCTCCTTTTCTCCAAATAAAATCATGTATGAGTTTTCTTTCCATCCTTCTTTATATTTACCACTTTACTTAGAAAATTCATGAGCATCTACCTAGATTTGGAAATTGCTTTATGCACCTATGGGGGATTTGACTAGTTTTGGTAAGCCTGCTTTTTGACTATTTCGAATGGCATATTTATGCATTAAATTATCTCATGTAATTGTATATTAAAACAACCTATTACTTCATAAGTTTGGCTATTGTACACTTACTCAATACAGGTTAGTGTTATGCTCCAATTTCAGTCTCTTTTGATGTGAATTTTGCATGTTTGATTAGCAATTTTGTGAGTGTAATTGTTATATCTCTTGGGTTCAATTTCCACATGGTATGAGAGCCTTTGTATATGGATTTATCTCCTTCCATATTGCTATTGCAGGTTTGACATCTTGACTGGGAGCGCATTTTGCTGACTGGAGGGAATAATTTCTAAGCTATGGACCAATCTTAGAAGATCATCTTGACTCCATTCAATTTATTTGAGTGGAAATATGAGATGGAGATATTGTTGAGAGAGAAAGTTCTCTACAGGGTGACTATGGAAACTAAGGCAGAGCCCAATGTAGGTGTAGATAAAATTAAATGGCACAACAGGAGGGATGAGGCCTATGGTCTCTTGCGTCTGAGCATTTCAAGAGACCTCCTCTTCCATCTTGTTGGATTGACATCACCTAATGAAGTGTGGGAGAAGATAGAAGAGATTTTTGGAAATATAGATGAGATGAGAGGACATCAAATCGAGAATGAGCTGATCTCCTTGAGTCCCAGTAGCTTCGAATCATTTCAACTCTATTTTTCCAAGTTTAAGGCCCTTATTTTGCAGTTGAAACAATGTGGGATCGAAAAGAAGGAAGAGAAAATAGTCTTGGCCATACTCTCTAACCTTGATCCTGACTATTCAGTGTTTGTTTCAACCTTCCATGCCACCAAGTTGACAGCTCGAGCCTAAAATATTCCTAAGCTTTCAGATTTCATCGAATCCCTCACATAGGAGCAAGATAAGTTGGTGATGATGGGCACCATCAAATCTTCCAAAGAAAAGATTTGGTTGCTGGAGATTCAAGGGTGTATTAAAAAATCAAGAAAAAATATAAAAATCCACCTAAGAAAAAGAGAGACAAGAACAAGTCTCAAGAGGATCCCCAATCTTCCAAGAAGAAATCCCAAAAGAAGAAGAACAAAGGAGAAATGAGCAAGTGCACATACTGCAGTAAGGGCTATCATCTTGAGAGCTCTTGTATGAAGAAGAAAATTGACATGTTGACCCAACTCCTGGAGAAGAATAATATCCCCCTTCTTGATTGATCAAAGAAGGGGGAAGGAGGATCAAATTCATAGGACAGAGAGAGAGTACATGCCTTGGTTGATGGCACATCAAGCTCACCTAGCTTCATCATAGACTCTGGAGATTCTAGACATATGGTTTCGACAAAAGAGACATTCTCCTCTCTTGACATGTCGAAAGGTCCACCAATAGTTTTCAGAGATGACTCTATCACTGACATTTTGGGGAAGGGAAGGATTGATCTTGACCATGGTAAGTTCAATAATGCGTTGTATGTTCCAAGTCTTGCCTCAGTTCCAAGAAGTGTTCAATTCCAAGAAGAGCTTTTAATAATAGTTGAAGTTGGAGAGCCCTCTTCACCACCATAAACATTGATTGTAAGTGAAGAGACTAATTATTTATCTGAATATGATATGTATGGTAATGATGACTTGATTGCATATCCTAATAGTCCTACAATACCAAAATGGGAAACAAATAGTATTCATGCAGCTGGGGAACTAGCTGAAAATCCCAGTGACACTAGGCGGACTAGATCTCAATTTGAGAGTGCCCTTTGTGTGAAATATCCTCTATTTGATGAGAAGTTCTATCTGATTGTTGAATCAGATCCATATACATATGAATATGCATCACATGATCCAATATGGAAAACAAGCATGAAAGAATAATTCAGCTCGCTCCAAAAGAACAACACTTGGGAACTAGTTGATCTTCCCCCAGGGAGGAAGATAGTTCAATGTAAGTGGGTTTTCAAGAATAAGTTTGCTGCTGATGGTTCACCTTTGAAATATAAGGAAATATTGGTATCCAAGGGCTACTCACAAGTACATGTTGATAACTACAATGAAACCTTTGCACCGGTGGAAAAGATGGACTCCATAAGGCTAGTTCTAGCCATTGCAGCTTCAAAGCAGTGGGAAGTGCATCACATGGATGTGAAATGTGATTTAATAAATGGATATATCATGGAAGATATTTACATGCAGCAACCTAAAGGTTTTGTTTCTAATGCATATTTGGTGTGCAGGTTAAAGAAATCATTGTATGGGCTCAAGCAAGCCCCCAGGGCTTGGTATGCCAAGATTGATGGTTTTCTGCTGTCACTGAGTTTTGTTAGATGCAAGTATGATACTAATGTATATTTCAAGCTGATTCATGGTTATTTGATGATTATTGTTTTATATGTGGATGACCTACTGATTACAGGAAAATCAATGAAAGAGATTGACTCCTTGAAGGATGCAATGAACAATGCATTTTCTATGACATATTTGGGATTGTTGAGCCAATTCTTGGGTTTTGAAATTGCTCAATCCCAACATGGAATCAAAGAACATCAGTCCAAGTATGATTTGTATTTTTTGAACAATTTCAACATGAAATATTGCAAGCCAAGCAAGACTCCCTTCCTTTCAAGAGTTAAGCTTGAAGAAGGAAGTTCTTCTCCTATGGTAAATAATACACTGTATAGGCAGTTGATTGGGTGTTTGCTTTATCTTACACACACTCTACTTGATATATTTTATGCTGTTAGTGTGGCTTTGAGATGCATGGATCAGCCTCATGAGATCCACTGGAGAAGATCCAAAAGGATCCTAAACTTTGTTCAAGGAACAAGAACTCATGGGATCTTCTACAAAGAAAAATCTGATCTTGATTTGATTGGGTTTACTGACAGTGATTGGATAGGTGAAAAAACAGATCAAAATTCTACATCAGGATATGTGTTCATGCTTGTAGAAGGGCCAATCATTTGGTCAAGTAAGAATCAGAGTGCCATAGCACTCTCATCTATAGAAGCAGAGTATAGAGGAGTTGTAAATGCAACAACTCAATGTTTGTGGTTGCAGGGGATAGTTGGAGAATGTGGCTTCGAATCAAAGCTTTCAACTATTATATATTGTTATAATCAGAGAACCATTCAAATCTGCAATGTTCCATTTCAGAGAAAATGAATCAAGCACATTGAGATCCATATGCACTACATTAGACAGCTTGTGTCTGATGGTACCATTGATCTACTCTTCTGTGCATATTCAGAACAAGTAGCAAACATATTCACCAAAGGTTTTTGTGAGAAGAAATTCAGCAATCTCAAATCATTGGTGGGGATTGTTGATCATGCTGTGAAGCATGATTGATGACAAGATTTCCAAATTTTGTTTTCCTATCCATGTTTAAGGGAGGATTTTCCCACTGGGTTTTTGCCTCTTTCCTTGGTTTTATGGACAAGCAATATGTAAAGGGTGACTAAGCCTTGTTTCTATGCCCTATATTTTTCTGATATTTACTCATAAATTCAGGCCTAAGGGGGGGTGTTATAATAATAAACCCATAGTTACCTACATTAGACATTAATTTAATTTTTTTTTCTTATTACCTAGTTTCCTAGATTCCATTCTATGCTAGTCTCCTTCTACATGTCCTAGAAGTCAACGCATGCTAAAATTGAGTCATGGAGCACTTGGGAAACATATTGGAAACCCAATTTAGCATGTATTATTTATTCCATATTCTCTAAAGTGCATATCTGCTTTTTCTGAAAATCCACCTTATTTTATTTCTGATTTAAGGAAAAAGGAAAAGCTAGACTAGGTGTAGTTGCCTTGTTTTTTTTTTCTGACATCATCCTCCATCCTTTTCTCCAAATAAAATCATGTATGAGTTTTCTTTCCATCCCACTTTATTTTTCCCACTTGACTTAGCAAATTCGTGAGCATCTACCTAGATTAGGAAACTGCTTTATGCACCTATGGGGGATTTGACTAGTTTTGGTAATCCTACTTTTTGACTATTTCGAATGGCATATTAATGCATTCGATTATCTCATGTAGTTGTTTATTACAGAATCCTATTACTTCATAAGGTTGGCTATTGTACACTTACTCAATACATATTAGTTATGCTCCAATTTTAGTCTCTTTTGGTGTGAAGTTTGCATGTTTGATTAGCAATTTTGTGAGTGTAATTGTTCTATCTCTTGGGTTCAATTTCCACACACATGCCTCTAGAATCAGGTTTTGATATTCTTCTTCTTCCAACCACTATGGTTTGAATTTAAAAGGAGAGGGGGGTTTCTATGGACGATGGTCTGAATTACCTCCCATTTCCACAGTGGCTTGCAAAATAAGATAATTCCTAATTAGGTTTTCTAAAATTAGACACCTATCCAAAAATTTTGAAATGGATTTATCACCTCCTCTTCTATTTCTCCAGGTAGGCACTTGTTTTAATGGATCCAAAACAATTAGCCCTTTCTGATAAAAAAGGTGATTAAAGAAAGATCCTAGGGAGTCGCCTCTAGCGTTTTTACCCCAGGTTTCCTTGGAGGAAAGGGTTAAGTTGAAATTTCCTCCTAAAATCAAGTATGGAAGATCCAGCGCTCCTGATTTCTCCATCTTATCCCATAACTATTTTCAATCATAGAAGGGACCGCACAAATTAAGGATAAAGAAATGCTTCCCAGTCTCACTATCTTCTATCTTTGTTCCCATAATCGACCCATAATGATTGAAATAGATTAGTCTAACTGTAGGGATCCATATTGTTAAGGTTCCTCCTGAATGACCTTCTACATCAGTACTTGACATTCCCCAATCCCCTAGGTATTTCTTGATTATTTCCTCAGCCTTTTATCCTTCCGACATGGTTTCTTGCAAAATTAAAACTGTTGGTCTTATGTTGGCTATAAGCCACTTCAAGGAATTTGTTTTGATGGCTGTCCCTACCCCCTAACATTTAGGGAGAGTATTTCCATTTTACAACCCCTCCTCAGGCTTTTTCTCTAAGCACCCCTAAAATTGTGGACTGTTTACCTCGCTTTACTTCTAGCACCACTTGCTTCTGGGCCTTGGAAAGGAATGTTTTTCTTCCTAATTGTGGTTTGAGGAGAGAATTGGGGGCTAGCCATCCCATAGATACACACTCCTCTACTGAAAATTTAGAGACCCCGAGGCACATATTGTAGAACTTCCCTAAGTATTTTTGCATTTTAACCCTTGTTTCAGTTTTACTATGATATGCTCAAGAATCAGTTTCTGATACATCATTATATTTTAAGGAAAATAGGGCTAGAATTGAATTTATCTGTATTATTACCTTTTAGTCCCTTGTTTGGTGTCCCCTTCTACTGTGGTCCAGTTGAGGCACTATTGCTTAGCTGTCCTTTTCCTTTCCAACTTATGTGGCCGCCTTTTGTGCTTCCTCCACTGTCCATCCTCTCTAGAGTTTTCCAGACCTCTCCAATTCTTGTGTCCTTTTCTGTGTCATGCTCACCACCTTTTTCCTTTCCACCACCTTCCTGTTGATGTCCATTTGTTTCACCACTGCTTGTGCCTTCATCCAAAACCTTCTCTATATTATTTATGCTCCTTTCGTACTCACTTCCTATATGCTTCTTTTCACTCCCTCTGGTTTCTTCATCATCTTGCTTGTCCTGGAGCTTGCTAGAAACTTCATTTTTTCCACCTTCCACATTGTTCTTAGAAACATACTCGACGTCCTTTTTAGCCACATCCTTTCTTACCCAGCTTTTCTTGAAAGGAGATTCCTTCCCTTCTTTTGCATAGTCCCTCTGTAGATGTCCAACTTCACAACATCCAAAACATTGAAAAATAACCTTCTAATAATCCATTCGCTATATCCACTGACTATCATGCATTTTAATTACCAGTTCTTCAAAAAGCTCATTTCTAAGGTCCATCTCCACCAGGATTTTCGTGCATCTACGGTCGCCTTTAGTATCCCATCCATCCTCCAAAACCAAGAACTTTCCTAACTTATTCCCTATTGCTTCAAGGTATTCCTCCTTCCAGAAGACCATGGGTATCCGTGGTAGTATCATCCATATCTATTGCTAGTTATGAGGCTCCTTCCCGGTGTCAAAGTTTATCCACCATTTATGAAGGATTAGCCTAGACGGAACCCACTGCCATTTCCTATCTAGAAATTTGCGCCTATCTTATTCCTGTCTCAGCTTTAGCAGAAACCAAACCTGGGGCAACACATGGACATCATATTTATATCCCAATTCACTCTCGCAATTGTTGGTCACCTAGCCTTGCATTGCTTCCTTCCCCTGGTTTTTTCCGCAAAAACGGCCTACCAGAGCTAAAATTAGGTACTCTGATATCTATTTGAGCTTAATATCCTTGCCGACTGTTAGTTCCGTGTCATTTTTCTGTGGTCTGATACCCTTTTCCTTCCTCTGTTTTTTATTGCTGACAATTGCAGGATCATGGCTTATCATTTTTTCATCTGCGCAAATTTTTTTAAAACATGCCTTGTTAATTAGGTTTTACTTTGCTTTCTATGTCGTAATTCGCACCTCTTTTGCGATCTTTTCAGTGTGCTCCACACACACACACACACACACACACATGTAATTAAGGTATTGTACTTAGATTCGATAAGTACCGAGGATACCTTATTGGTTGGTTGGACAAAGTTAAAAGTATTATGATGGTGGATGACTATTGGAAAATATACATATTGAACTTGTAAGATATTTTCCTTGGAATGATTAGCAACGCAAATGATTGAAAGTGATTTTCATAATTAACTCGGTGTTAGATATTTGTCTACATTCACTTATGTACAAAGTGGAGGGTGTGATTGTTGACTATTTGTCTAGTTTATAAGTTTCATATAAATAAAAGTACAAGCGAAAACAATGTGTGTGATTATATAGAATTAGTGTTAATTAAGATCTAACATAATTGTAGGTTGGAGTATGATTAATAGTTTTTTTATACCCCATTACTTGTTTTAGTAATGAGGAACTTGGGCAAGTTACAAAATGGTATGAGAGTAGAGTAAAAACACTGTGCCCTAATGGACTCACCTGCATACAGATATGTTGTGAACTTTATGAGTTGAGTATGAGAATTTATGTTTACTTAATGTCATGCATGTTATATAAATATTATTTTTTTAATGTTATGATCATTAGAGTACATGAAGTATTTCTCTTAGAGTTATGTTCAATGCATGAAGTTAGTTTCATAAACTAAAATGCAAAATATATGCATGAAGAGTGAGTGTTGTCTAAAGATTGACAAGGTGATATGTTTGATTTCTTTAGATTGTAAATATTTGTTAATGAGGAAATGAATATAGTACCATGCTAATAATAGTTTAAATTTGTGTACCTATGCAAGACATACTTATGTTATTTTACATGCATATTGATGAGTAAAGTGCAAGCAAATGTACCTCTATTGAAAATTTTACTAGTAAGGTTTAGTGCATGGTAATAATACATCGAGACAAGGATGTTGAATAAAAGAAATGAAAAATTAAAGTTAGTTGTAACAACAAAATTTGAATGTAAATGGAAGCTTATATAAAGCAATGTTTGAATTATGCTTAAGGTGCAAGCTAGTGTGAAGTAATTACTACTAAATTGTCGAGAAAGTAAAGCATTGAAATTATACAAAAGTATATATTGTTGCATCAATAGTTTATGAGCATTCATGTAAGGACCAGTACTGGTCCTTAAATTGATAATAAATTCTAGCTTGTTTCAAAGGTTTTGTTTTGTCTCTCATTTATGTGTGTGTGTTCATTTTATTTGCTTTGAAGGTCAAAGTTCATGTTCATTGTGCATCTATGCAAGTTTCAGCAGGAAAATATTTATGTTTACACCAACCAATTTAAAGCAAAGATAAAATTTACATCATATAGTAGTAAAAGAACAACATATAGTAGTACCTCTTTCTTTTCATGCAGCTCATATATGAAAACTTTTAAATACTAGGGAAGGTACCTGTATGCTTGTAGTTTCCTTTGTAGTTTGTCCCTATTGATTTTACCTTGTCGCTTTGTCTCTCTTTGTCCCTGTAAGATTCCACAAGTATACTCAATCGACAAAATCGATTTTCCATCCTTCCAACTAGGAAAGTATCACCGACTTCCTAGCTTCAATAACTAAGTTCTTGGACCCCAGATCCCAAAACCCGAGTACCACTAGCCCAACCCGTGCTGTAATTTTTTCCCCAAAATCATTAGAATGGGAACAACATGGGTCCTCTGTTGTTTTCCACAAAATACTCCTACCTTTCCATCCTCCCCATATTCCTTCCTTTATCCCCCCTTTTTCCACCGTCTACCTCCGTTCATTACTACCCTTATCCCTTCATTAATGCCTCAAGTCCCTTTACATTTTCCATTTAATTTTCCCCACTCCCACATGGGTTGGGTCTCCTTTAGTGATTAATAAAAAAATATATTTTAATGAAACATTTATTATTTTTGACTACACAACCATCATTTCAACATAAATCCCAAGAATATAAAGTTTATTATTTTAATAATAAATGTCAACATAAATTATGACATGATAAATTACTTCACCACTAAGTGGACCATAATAATTTACTTCCATGACACTTCATACATCATAGTGGATTCATCATTATTATTTATTTAGAATAGTTTAGTATAAAATAATTAATTGTAATTAATAGTCTATTAATTATCATTTATTATTGAACTAGATCTCTTTCAAGAAAAAATATAATTTTATTTAACCAGTGGCTTACTCAAAAATCAATAGTAGTTACAATTAAGGCCTAATTAGTATGCATTAACCAAGTTAAAAGAAATTTATTAATGCTAATCATTATCATTAACACTTGTTATTCTTATTATCATCATTAATCATCATTAACATTATCCACCATTAATTTATAATATTGATGTAACAATATCATTTCATAACTAACATAGGTAATACTATTCATTATGTGTTCATTCACAACCATATGCATCGAAGTCGTATATTTGATAGTGTATTAGATAATTTATACAACATATGTAGACGATCCATGTAAGCATAAGTAATGATTACATACCTCATGCAGGTATACCAATATTACTCAACAACACATCACACATAATCACACAAGTTACTATCTCCCAACATATAGTTAAACACAATTTTGTAATGCCTAACAACTTATTAACTTAAATCATAATGACTTAGTCTCTATTTAGTAGTTCGAAAAGGTTTTAAACACACATATATAATTAATTAAATTTATCTTCATAACTTAAATGGCACTCCCATGTACCTACTTATTTTTATCTAATTCACAACTAACTTTTACATCCTATCCTTCCTCTGCTGGACTACCCTCGAGCATCAAATACACGAACTATTTCCATTTAAACCCTGCAAGAGGAAGTGTTGACTACATCGACGAAAATTCCCGAACATGAACCCACCAATCACAATCACACATCTTGGGGAGCATGCCATAGCACAGCCCTCCCATGATTTTTGGTTCGGGGAATAAACAGTGGATGATGCCTCCACCCCCGCTAATGGAACAAGGGACTATGTCTACATCGACATAGTGACTGTATTGCAATTGTGTAACAAACCCCTTCTTACTTGGCCGTAGATCCTTGAGTATATGGTGTAAATTTTTTTCCTTTAATGAAAACATTTAAGCACACCAATACTATTAGTCCAATGTATATGAACTTGTAATCAATCCTAAAGGTTATAAGCTTGTAGAACAAACAATTATACCTAACCCATGTGTAAATTTTTAACAATCAATGGTTCAAGGTTACAATAAAATGGAGACCCTTCACTTCCAATTGTGAAACTTATGTAGTTATATATATATTTCCAACTGAACCCCGAATTACTAGACATTTTTCATTATTTAACAAATCATAGCCACCAGAAACAAACTAGGTTATAATCCTACTGGTGTGATTATCATATGGTAGAAACCATTCTAAAAACATATGAAAGAATACAATCGTTTAATCTTTTCCAAATCCCCCTTATGTCCAAACACCTATTATTACATTTCCATACATTGGGAATAAGTATACATATTGAATACAAAAATCATACTTCAAGCAAATCTCTAACCCTTTCGATAGTAAAAGCTTCCTAACTTATAAAATACGTACACCTGTAGAAATATTTCACAAAACTGTCCTCTGAGATTGATGGTAAACGTTCTTTTGCAGCCAACCTTAAGCTGATCTTAAATATACACGGGATCACCATAAAAAAGAAATAATTTAACAACATTACTTAACAAGTGCGTAACATGATAAAATACATTCCTTAAATAAAATAAACCATTACAATTACTTCCATAATCTGAATTAATATGTTGCGACTGAAAGCATGTGTATGAATTTCCTCCCAACCATAGGATTCATTTGACGCATGTTTATCCGTCTAAAGCCACCCCTGGGTTGGGTGACGAATACACTAAGGCAAGGCTTAAGATCTCGGCATAGTCCAGGTTTTATAACTAGTTAGGAACACGAACTAACCTTTAAGCCAATTGCATTCTAGACATAAGGGAGAAAGCAATGGTTCTGCTAATTTAAGCAAATACAAACAGTTGCAAAGATTCAAATCCCTTCACCAATATCAGGATTGGAGTTCCTGAACAAGGTGCAGATCTATTCTCCCATGAGGTGGAAAACATGCGCTATAATATATATATTTATTCGATGCGAACTCAGATTTAGACACAACAATCATTTTAAAGACGACTCATAATTAAGTTCAGATATTTTTTAATTGCAATCTTCGGAGTAAAGTCTATATCGAAGATCAAGTTTAGAACTATCGAATCACAGACATATAAGGTATATATATATATATATATATATATATAGTTTACAGGTTTGGAACTAAGCAAGTGTATACTCGAATGAAATTCATATCTATAACAATAACACATGAGGTAGATTAAAGTAAATCATAGGCTTGGATCCAAATCAATGCTGGAATCGCATGCACTAGATGCAAATCCATTTAAAGAGACGCAACATCAAAATTTTAACCCAGATCTTAACCATATCGTAGTCATAAAAATACCTGACCGATTCTTTATAAAAAATACAGATCTTATACAGATCGAAGCTTTATAATACAAGATATGTTCTTTAACTAAAACACTGACAAAGGTTAACCATATATTTACAGATCAAAGGTTTATATACGAGATCCATTATTTATAAAAACACAGACAAAGGTTAACCATATCTTATACAGATCGAAGGTTTATAATACATGATCCGTTCTTTAACAAAAAAAAAAGACAAAGGTTAACTGTATCTTTACAAATTGAAGGTTTATAATACACAATATGTTCTTTAATAGAAAATCAGACAAAGGTGAACCATATATTTAAAAATTGAAGGTTTATATACAAGATCCATTCCTTAACAAAATCGCAGTCCAGCTCCGTAGTTCGCAGACATTGGGTGTTGGATATAAAAAAATTCAAAATATATTTCTTATAAGGAATTGCAGGCATCAATCTATAATCAGATATTCAGATCAAGAATATATTTAAAAGGAATCAAAGGTAGCCAATCTATAATCACATATTCATATCCAACATATATTTCAAAGAAAATCATAGGACGCCAATCTACAATCACATATTTAGATCCAACATATGTTCAAAAGGAAATCATAGGTAGACAATCTATAATCACATATTTAGATCCGACATATATATAAAAGGAAGTTTCAGTTAGCCAATCTATAATCACATATTCAGATCCAGAAAATATTTAAAAGGAAATCACAGGAAGCCAATCTATAATCACATATTCAGATCCATAATATATTTAAATGGAAATCACATGCAACCAATCTATAACCACATATTTAGATCCAGAATATATTTAAAACGAAATCACAGGAAGTGAATCTATAATCACATACTCAAGTCCAGAATATATTTAAAAGGAAATCACATGCAAAGTCATATCCAAAAATGCTTAGTTTTCCCACTTTACCTAGCAAATTCATGGGCATATACCTAGATTTAGAAATTGCTTTATGCACCTATGGGGGATTTGACTAGTTTTGGTAAGCCTGGTTTTTTACTATTTCGAATGGTATATTTATGCATTCGATTATCTCATGTAATTATTTATTACAACATCGTATTACTTCATAAGGTTGGCTATTTTACACTTACTCAATACAGATTAGTGTTATGCTCGAATTTCAGTCTCTTTTGGTGTGAAGTTTGCATGTTTGATTAGCAATTTTGTGAGTGTTATCTCTAGGGTTGTTCCTAGTGTGTCTTTTCAAATTTTGGATTTGCATTGGTTTTTATTGTTTTAAATTTCATTTTGTTTTGTGTCTTATTATTGATTGTTAGCCCTTATGTTTCCCTTAGGTACCTTAAATCATTAAAAGTTCTATTCAGTAACTAAAAACCTATGTATGTGCAAAGGATTATGTTTTACATGGCAGATTTTTATAGACTGGCAGCATATTCCTGAACTGGCAGCAATTTAAGAGCGTGCAGCATATGGAGTTTTGATGGAACAAGGTGGACAAGGAGAAACTCACTGCAGGCACTCGAGTTGTTCTGGATATGACAACTCTCACAATAATGCGTGCTCTGCCTCGTGAGGTGGATCCTGTTGTATATAATATGCTTCATGAAGATCCTGGAAATGTGAGTTACTCTGCTGTGGGAGGACTGGCAGATCAAATAAGGGAACTTAGAGAGTCTATTGAACTTCCTTTGATGAATCCTGAACTCTTTATTAGAGTTGGAATCAAGCCTCCCAAGGGGGTTCTTCTATATGGTCCTCCTGCTACAGGTAAGACACTGTTGGCAAGAGCTATTGCAAGCAACATTGAAGCCAATTTCTTAAAGGTTGTTTCGAGTGCCATAATAGATAAATATATTGGTGAAAGTGCTAGGCTGATCAGGGAAATGTTTGGGTATGCACGAGATCACCAACCATGCATTATTTTTATGGATGAAATAGACGCAATTGGTGGACGCCATTTCAGTGAAGGAACTAGTGCTGATAGAGAGATTCATAGGACTCTAATGGAATTAATCAATCAACTAGACGGGTTTGATCAATTGGGAAAAGTAAAAATGATCATGGCCACCAATCGACCAGATGTTCTGGACCCTGCCTTGCTTCGACCAGGTCGTTTGGATCGGAAGATTGAAATTCCATTACCAAATGAACAAGCAAGAATGGAAGTTTTGAAAATACATGCTACAGGAATTGCAAAACATGGAGATATAGATTATGAAGCTGTAGTAAAGATGGCTGAGGGATTCAATGGAGCAGACCTTAGAAATGTTTGCACAGAAGCTGGCATGTCAGCCATCCGAGCAGAGCGTGATTATGTAATTCATGAGGATTTTATGAAGGCTGTTCGAAAATTAAATGGAGCAAGAATTCCCTCAAGGGTTTAGTCTTTGCAAACGGTGCTGTGACATTTGAGCCAACCATATCATTTTTGGTGCCTTTAGATCGGTGCATTTATCTGGCCATAGAAACTGTCATGCAAAATAGCTCTGGCGTGGATGCATTTTACAGGAGGCATGCTCTCAAGCTCCTCTGTATGCTTGTCATCAGTTCTGAATCTGAAGGGAAATATTGCAGGTGAAGGAGTTACTCCGGGACATTTGAGCACGATGCTGATGTCATCCGTTGATCCATTGAGGCGCAGAATTGAGACATTGAATTTGAAGGTCGACCTTGGGGTGAAGACAAAGACACAACTCATGGAAGAGATATTTGTATTTAAGGTTCTGTTGATGACTGTAATTGCTGCTAGGGCAGAGCCCGAACTTCAGGATCCAAAGGACGACTTTGTCCCCAATGCTATTACGGGCTCGCTATCCTGGAGCTGGATATGAATTGGTTGAGGCTTCCACCTATAGTGGGAGCGATAAGGCAAAAGCATACCAATAAGAAGTCTGGTCAGCTAATGAAGTTCTGGAATCATGGGTTATTTTTCAGTTGTACACATTTGGGAACTTGAGGGATGATTCATAGCAAGATCTTAGGATCAGTTAGCAAGAATGTAGGATCTAAAACAAATCTGTTTTGTTTCTAAAAACTATTTAGTCAGTGTAAGTCTGAGAGCTTGGCAGTGTGGAGATCCCAGCCAGAGGGCTCGTGAACGAGGTTGGCAGATTTTGGGATAATGCTGGAGGAATTGCACAGCTTTGTATAGCATAAGATCTTTACAGCTTCAACAGGTTTTAGCT
>LPNX010549233.1:65118-90293 GCA_001517045.1 Pseudotsuga menziesii
TGATAGTCTCTTCATGCTCAAGCCCTAGGCTCATATGTTTGAAATAAAAGAAATAATCTTAATTATAAGGTAGATCATGATTTTAAGTATGTACGGAATTCAAAAAGTGTGTAATTTCTATTAATGAATCTAAGTCCAAAGTGAGGATTTGTAACTGCCTCCCTTATTGAAACCAAGATGCCACCCTTTAGAATTATTGGATTCCCAAGGCTTCCCCCATATTTCACCTTTCCCCCCTAGTGGATTCATCCCCAATCATCATTTTAGTTGTGGAAAGCTTTCAACCTCCTAAAATTATCAATTTCATCCATAATTTGATGAATTTAGGATTAGTACTTACAGTGCTTTTACTTACACTTCGCGTTTTTTGGTCACATACTAAGGGGATGTTACAAACTGTGTAGTTAGGTTTTGTCATCGAATAACCAATTTGGGCAGTTGAGTTTCATGCAACCCCACACCAACCCACACATCAGGATAATAATAATAATCATACGTAACAATAACGATTCATTCTCATACCATTTATCTTTTGGAATTCATATCACCGATGTAATTTCATTTTGTAGGGTTCGACTATTCCTTAGCTCTTCTAAACTTGTCAGTTAGCCTCCTAAAAAAATGTTGTGCAATATTGTGCAATAATCGATGTGTATACATATTTCATTAACACTAACACCAATCTAATCATCCATTCATATCAAATCTTAATCATTTATTCGGCACACTATTTAAATCGGTATCCACATACCATCATTTATTAAAATTGCATGCTAGAGACATAGTCAAAACAAGACATGATTCATAATTTCATCATCATCACACACACACACACACACACAGACATAAATTTTGCAAATTAACAAATCCCTAATTACACAATGTCATCAAACTATCGAAGATCCATAATAATAAGAAAATTCAAACATGAAATGTTAAATTAGACGGTTAGGTCAAAATGGAGCATTACAATTCAAATAGGAACTTGATATTATATGGTTTGCTTTATGAGATTATGATTGAAATTATTTTTGGCAAGAAACTGTGAGCAAAGAATCCAGGTGTGCATGGTTACAAGAAGCAATCACCACATGAGAATTGGTATATAATCGGGGGAAAAAGATGAAATCATCAATGGAAAAGGGTAACATCTACATTAATCAAATTGCATTTTTGGGAAAACATAGTTTGGATAATTGATGAGAATATATTTGTAAGGAGTTTTGAAAATTTCTATTGAAATACTTGAGTATGGTAACTGTAGCATTTTAAGAGTGATCGATTGTGTATATGGAATATATGTGATAAAACAATTGATTTATAGAATATTTGAGATGAAATATATATGCATAGATACTAGAACATCAAGTTCAGCAAGTGATAAATTGTTGTTAAATATGTTGTTGTAACTGACAGTGCTTTGATATTATTGCACATAATTAACTATGATAGTGACAAAAGGACATAACTAAATAACTAAATATGAATATATATAAAACTCGCAATAAGAATACTCAACACAATACAACTAAAGACTAATTAGATAAAGATTTATGAAAAAGTTTGAGCTTATCACGAGGGACGCCCTAGGCTATAAGGGTCTAACTTCTAAGAAAAATTTTGCACACTAAACAAATATTTTTTAGACAAGTGTACATGATTAACCAATTTATGAAGATGAAGAAAAAAATTGGATATTTAAACTATGTGATTAAGCAAGAGAAACCAAGTTTGGTGTTGAGGGTGTTTTCTTTGAAACACCTAAGATGTTTAGGATTTGCAATTTTTGATAAGTTAGAATAGAGTTTCCAGTGAGGACCCTTGTGAGGTGTTAGGCTCTATTGAGTGCTCTATTATAATAAATGCCTAGGAAAAGAGCTACCAGTGAGCACCAGAGTAGGTGTTAGGATCTTAAGCAGAACTTCCAAAGAGAACCTAGGTGAGGTGTTAGGTTCCGTAGAGATATATTTTGTGATGTTAAGATTTCAGGCTTAGGGATATGTGGGCTTCCAGGACCTGAGAGCTTCCATAATCTATGAAATATATACACCTAAGAGACATAAAAAAGGTATCATCCGTGTATCATAAAAATAAATATATACAGGTTGAGGAGGCCTGCACATGAACTAGAGGTTCCATAAGGAGATGACCCTCATGTATATACATGCACCAAAATTTTTGAAAGAAGATTTCAGCCAAGAAAAATGTGGAACAACAATACCATACACAAGTTTTATATCATGAAAGGCACTTAGAAAGAAACATCACTATACTAGAGGTATGGACGCAGGGTTGAATATTGCAAGTTATGTGTCATGAAACAAATGCATGGACGATTATGTTTAGATCAAGAATTTTTGGGATTAACAATGTTGCAAGTGCATCTAGAGAGTCCTATTTATGTTTCTCTTGATTTAACAAAGGGACATATCTATGCATATGTTTGAGATCAATGCTGAAACTAGCTTGATATTTTTGTGAAAATAACAGGTTGAGAAAGACAAGAAACTTTTAAGATATCAAAAGAAATGTCAAGAAAAGTAAAGACACGTTGAATATAAAATATTTAAAGATACAAACATCGAGGATGGTTTACCTTTAAGGGGGGGATTATGTAACATCCAGAGTAAAAGAACTGTAAGTAATGCTATTTATGTTTCTAAGTTATGAATTGCTTTGGTATACTTAAGAGGTTGAGGGTTTGACTTAACTGAATAACTTGGGATATGAATATACTAGCGGGAGTAGTAAATGGCCAAAAAGCCAAGCTCTTGATGACAAGGTCATCTTGGTAGCGCAAGTGCCTAAAGAAAAGACCACATTTTATAGAATATCATAAAAAATTGGTATTAGTTACATATATGCAAATATAAGCATATATGTTTACTAACTAAATAATTTAATAATAATTATTATAAACATCATAATCACACAAGTATAAGGGAATAAGATATATTATGATATATTTGCTTATTGTCATAAAATATCAAGTTGTATTTATCATATATTTGTAGAAATACGATATATATTATTTATAGTTATGCTATATATTTAGAATGCCATGTAAAGTCCCCAAAAAGTGATTTTTTTTATAGGCTAGTAAAAACTACCAAGATGGAACATTATTTACTTACGGAACTCTATCGTACACTTTATGTATCTCTATCTAGTTGTAAGCTATTCTTACATTTTGTCATTTATATTTCAGTCATTACTTTTAATGTATTTTACTTATGAGGTTGTACTGCTGTTTAATACTTAGTATTATGTTTACACTTTTGTCGCTTATGTGTCGTCATTGGATTTATGTGCTTTATCCTTTCTGCATTGTTGCACTTGTCAATTATGGAGTTCTAACATAACTTTGTTTGTGGAAACAAAGTGTGCGGAGTGGCAGATTTTGTTCTCCCATGACGGTTTGAGAGGTAAAGTATTACTTTGTTAAGCAGGATTACTTAGTTCAATCGAACTAAGGAACCTCTTTTATTTACATGCAGTTCAATCTTGTGATGAAAACTTGTTCAAAGCGTACGAAAAACTGTGAACTTAAACATCATACTATTGGTTGAATTTGGTTATCTTATTGACTCTGAATTATAAAAGGTTTAGCTACTATTCTTGCCAATCAATTATTACTGCTACAACTCTTGTTCAGTAATTATACTTTCGTCAGGTCTTTTAAATTCTTTATTTCATATTTTGGTATTATTTACAATTTATGTTATAGTCTACTAATAATTATTAACTCCTCTTATAATTTTCCATTTTGTAGGTTAGATATGTGGATTTCAAAACCCAACCATTGATTTGTAAGGGTTAAAGTACTTAACATGGCATATTACATATGCCATGTTTGCTAAGCAAAAGCTTAGGATTTAAATGTATGGTGTGAGGTTTATTTCTTAAGCCTAAGGTTCATATGTTATTAAGTCTTGAACCCTATGGTGGATTACATTATTTTAATTGCATGAGTATTGGTTGACTTAAGACTAGTGCATGCCATAAATGGAATTTGCACTTAAACCCTTTCAATGTAATATCATAACCTTGCAAACTTTGTAATATGTTAACGTGTGATAGAGTTTGGGTGGTGACATAACATATGGTATAAACCATACAATGTTAGGGTTTAAGTCTTAATGTGAGAGGTGGTCATATGTTGTAATGAAACAAAACAAAACTATGGAGAGTGGGTTTTTATGTGGAGTTAATGGTTCCCATTTGGTGCATTCAATGTGTTTGGTGAAACGTGACAACCTTCCCTTAGGCTTGGCTCACGATGGTTGTGTGTTTTTTTCCATTTGGGGTTTTTCACTTTGGATCTGCGCAGAAGGTAAACCATGGAGATGAACTCTAGACTGTGAGTTAAGTCTTCATTGGTTTTAACACACCTGCACATTGGTTTGGTTTAATTTTTATTCATGGCCATGCTTCTCATCCCTCATTTGTCTTATGTTTTACAGGTGCCGAAAGGGAATGAGGAGCATGGTGGATTTTCTTCTCTTGGATCTAAACGTTTACACTCATGGCCATGGTAATCCTGTGAGCAAGATTTTACTTGCTACTTTTCAACCCTCTTGGGAAGACTGTGCATAGATTATTGTTTGGTTTTGGGTTTTATGCTATGGGTTTCGATGTCGGGTTTTAAATTTTGCCTTCATGCATACAATTATAGACCTGGGTTTTGAACAATGTTGAAAAGGATTTGGCCATGGGTGAATTCGCACTCCCTCTATTTCTATGTATAAATTTAGGTTTGAAATTTTACTTGGGTTGTTTTAGAAACAAAGAGAGAAATGTTTGGGATTCATAGCACATTTGATTTTTGGTTAAAAAATCATTTTCGTTGGGGCATTTTAGCCATGGGTTGCACCATTGCCTTCAATGGTGTGTTAGCCCATTGGTATGTTTGTGTAAACTTGTTTATAAGTTTTAATATGATGACTGTGTAGTTTACTTGGAAAGCTCTGTGTAAATGGATGCATAATATTTTTATTACTTGATTTACCCTGGTTTTAACTTATGATGTGCATAGCAAGATTTCACTGTGTATTCTATTGTTATGATGGATTATGTGGGCATTTTCCATCTTGAAGGTTCTGTGTATTACGATGTTACTTAGTTTGTAAAGTAAAGATATAGACAATGTGGGTATAGGCCATGCCGTGAATGGCATGTTCCTTTCCCACAATGCTGCGACAGTATAACATAGGGTTAATTTTGATAGGACTGTGTATTAAAATAAAACTTTGGCCGATGCCATGACTTATATGAGTGCTGTGCAATCATTGGTTTCGTAGTGCCAGGGTTTAAAGAACCTTGATGGCATTTGTTGTTTAATATGTAAATGGACTCTGTGTATTTATATTTTAATGGATGTATTTTATAAACCACAACCCGCATATGATTTGATGTATAATGTGGCCTGTGTGAGAATGGTTATAGGATTTGGTTGTCATTTTGTATATACATTACATATGGTTTTCTATTATGGCTTTTCCTTGGTCTGGACATCTATGGGATCGATGTCGTGACCTCTATTGGAAAGCAAGGTTTTTAATGTAACGAGTTGTAATGAAATGTATTTTAATAAATAAAACTAATTGGTCTTGCATGCCCAGATGATTTGATTCCTGTTACTGTTCACAATAAATGGATTTATGATATGATTTTGATGTTGTTTTACTATGATATGATTTACTGTATATGATGTATTATTTTAATTTGGCTATGGTAATGTTTGTTGAGTTATGTAATTTTGTTTATGGTTATGTTTAGATGGAAAAGTTAGAAATGTGGATTCTTTTATATGAAATATGATCAAAGAATTGTAAAGGACCACATGGATGGTCACGATGCCTCCTCTAATTTCTGATAATGTTGTTTCATTTATGTGGAGTATTTTTAATGTAAATTTGTAATATCAGATATAGACCTTGAAAGGTCTTAGATGAGTTATTTAATTTTGAAATTAAATGTATAGATAGTTTTCATATATGTTTATACCTAATGGCCTTATCTATGTATATATATATTTTTATCTATAAAGTAGTTTTGTTTGTAAATAATACCCTAAGGTATCTATTTAGTATATTTATTTCTTTAAACTTACTCCTATGATTAAATCTACTATAGTCTGAAACACGTCTCTACTAACAAATGTAATATGTTAGTAGAGATATAAATAATAGGTGAGCAATAAATAGCAGGTTTGTATTTACCTAGTTTACAGTAATAATTTATGAATATTGAATGAATACATAAACAAACTTTAGAGATGAAATCATAGCTATATACAACCTATGATAATATTTACAACCCTAGGGAGTATTTGAAGAGAATACAAACCCTAGCATAACTTAGGCAGAACTTCAATTACAAAGGGTTAGTAAATACATTGGAACATTCATCTAACATATTCATTATATAATCTAGAAGATAGCATAGACAATATAGGGTTAGGTTTTAAGAAATGTAACCCTAGGAGATATGGACAGAACCAATCAATTCCACGGTTAATAATATATATGAAATAATTTACATAAAGTAGCTAACATTTAACCTAGAAATGAACTTGGGCATACTAAGAACTCATACCTATAATTTATCTTCCCGAAGCTCCTTTAATGGATGAACCTGCACACTTTTTAAATAACTAACATTATCAATTTAAGATAGATTTGACCTCTGATTTTGATGACCAAATCACTTGGGAACTACCATGTTTCTCCCAACCATGACCCAGAACCATTCCTGGTTCTAATCTGGACCCCCCCAAGCTAGAATCCAACATGCAAGTAGCTTAGAGATCCTAAGGTAGGTTTTCCTAATTGGTATTCAGTTCTGAATCAATCCTCTTTTCCTTGCAGGAGAAAGTTCTCCAGGAAAACACTTGAGAGCCAAAAACATGCAAAATGATATTTCTCCAAGATAAAAGTCAGAACCCCAAGCCTTTGCTTGGTTTTAGTATTTATAGATAGACTTTTCAGTCAAAGGGATAGTTAAATCAAGAAACCTTGGTTTCTTGATTTAACCCTTTTTTAATTACTGGGGTAATTTTCAATACTTAACCTAAGAACTTTTAACTAGTTCCTAGTTAAAATTTCATAGGTATTGTATAATTTATTAATCCTTTAATAATAATAAATAATAACTAATGGAGCTTCTCTTCTTTCTTTTATTTAAATATATATTTAATCATAATTAATTCTTTATACATACTATGTATAAAATACATAGTATTATATTACTTGTTAAACATTGTCTTCGGGCATCATGTACCATGATACCTAGACTTAATGAAACTTCTTTAGTAAGGTCAAGTAGATAGGTGGCTTAGGTCTTACTAGGCAAGGAAACTCTAAACATCCTTGCGTGTTGGATTTCCCTTGTATAACGTGGTAGCTCTTCAGTACGTTGACGAGAATACAGAAATTTGAAATTTCATTTAATCACTTATAAATAAGTATGATGAGATCAATATTTTTCTCGAGTCGTTTTCACTCGGAAGTTATTAAATTTTTTTCAGTAACCCTTAGCGCTTACCAGAGCCCATAATCAATGCATATAGTAGGGAGTTACAAACATAGTGCAAATTCTAGAGCTTTCGCTCAACACTAAATGCTAGGATGTACTTGTATGATACACCTAGGGATACAATGGCCAAGGATCTGATGCTCCAGAGTTTATTCTCAACATCAACATGGAAGGATCTAGGGCTTATCCCCAACACATCCAACTATCTTTTCATGTGTTCCAGAGCTTCTTGCTCAACACAAAGGTAAGTACTCATGTTCTATAGAGCTTCTCACTCAACACAATTCATCAATCACTCAAGTGTTCTAGAGCTCCTCTGAGCTCACTCAACACAAAACATCTCGTCAATCATGTGCTTCAGGGTCCACACCCAATACAAACAAGCATATACATATACCATCAATAATTGGCTTACGACCCATATATAAAACAAATCATAATGTTCATATGCAGTGGGGTCTTTGACCCAATATAAAATAAAACATCAAGTTAATCATCATAATAAATAGACACATGCCTATAAGTGTTAGGTCCAAAATTCAGGATATTACATGCCATTCGATAAGTTTGAAACCCTATGGATCCAAATCAGTTTAATATACTGATAGAGAGAAAGAGGATTTGATTATCATTTTTTATGAAATTGTATGTGAATTGATTATTATTTTTTAAAAGAAAACATTAACATGCTATATATTCCTCAGTTATTCTCATGGTTATGCTTAGTATCTGTATAAGTAGAACAAAAAGAGTACTGTACATGATTTATTATATTGCAAATGCTTTACTTTGAATTGCAAAAGTGTTAATATTCATCTGTAGAATGTTCATTAAGCCGAGTTTATATATCAATGAGTCAAATTTGTATCTTGATGCGATTAGTAACACCATACACCCTCTTTACATGTAATGGAAGCTAACTAATGCATAGCTATTTGGATTTGTTTAGGAAGAGATGGTTAGGTTTTAGATAAACGAATAATTGAACATCGCAGTTGGATATACAAAAGTAAATAAAGCAGATTTGGGTAGATTGAAAAGGTGGAAGCAATAGTGTTTTATGGGGAATTATTGAAGAGTCACATATTGGTTTTTGTTTGGCAGAGTTTTTCGGTTACTCTGTACAAAATAAATAAGGTGACCTTTCTCTCTAGAGAATCTAGTACCGTGGCTCCATTTCAAATTTGTTTATGTTAGAATAAAGAGAAAAACCTCTTTATAGTGCGGTGATTCCAATTTTATCTCAGTCAAGCAAAGAGAGTGAAGCTTGTATAGTACTTTGTCTCATCTCATGGATTCCCAGTGAAGAGGGTTTTTTCTTTTTTTTTTATAGTTTTGCTTTTGCCAACTTGAATTTTGGTCTATTTTACATATAGTTTTGGTTAAGAGGTTTCAATGATGAACTAAATTCATTTATCAATGTTTCCAGTTAATGTTCGTTTAAATTTTATTTTGGAATGGGTTAAAGCACTCTACCTTTATTTTTTTTTCCAAACTGTATTTGAAGAGTTATTAAAGGAGTGGTCTCTTCATAGAGATCCATCTCCATGTTCTTCATTCTTGTGCATGTGTTGTATTTCGCATAACCCAGGTTCTCTCTTATCTTGTGAGTTAAGTAACTTTAAAAAATATATATATTTCTTTAAACTTTGCATATAGATATCACATGCATTGGGTTAATATCATTTCATTGGATTTATAATTGTTATAAGTCTCTTGAGAGCTTTAAGATGAGAGTGTGATGGGTTGACAAGAGCCAATGTAATGCCCCATATTTTGACATTTAGTATTTAAACTCTAATATGAATTAACTCAACATTTTAATTGCTTATTATCGATTTGACTCAGTGACATTCATTAAGACCATTATTTTATGAACATCTGGAATCCCTAGATATGTGGTTAGCAAATGGAACTTATCATTTTATTTTATCGATGTTGATGAATATGTTATGTCATTTGAAAATGCAATTGAATATGTGTAATGTCCCCAAAATTTGAAAATATTTATTTATTTATTTATTATGATAGTTAATTACTACATGAACTGGACTTTAACTGATCTTTTGTGGAACATGTTGATCCTTTTTTTCTACACCGAAGTGAGGTAAGTTGTTCTTACCATTTATAGATGTTCTCCCGATGTGGTTGCTAATGTAATTATATAATGTGTTTATGTTACTTGATCTGATTTAGATGATTACACTGTTCATTGATTATTTATTATTGTGCATGTGCATGTGTTTGTTCAGTTATATCTTACCTCCTGGTTATAATAATTGTTCACTTTTTATGGAAAGTCCAGACTTATCATTACCTATCAAGGGGTGGAGGGGCGGGATTTGGATCCCTTATAGTGTTGATGTAATTGTAACTTCCGAATGTATTCACTTGTATATCTTATGTATTGTACCCCGATTTTTATTCTGGGAAGTGTTTGTAATCTAATTGAGTCATGTCATGCCTCGATGTTCCAATCGGGAGTTTCTATAATGTAAACAAGTCATGTTAAGTCATTGTGGGTAACCCTTCTATTGATCAAGGGTTAAAGTCCTTGCAGTTGTGGGGCCCTAGGGTTATTAGAATCTCCCAGTGAATTTGGCCCTAGTGAGTTATTGTTAAGTCAGGAATTAGTATAAATAGAGAGTGAGCCTCTCTATTTATCACACACTCACTCACACTCAGTTGTAGCACATAGATGAGGGAGAAGAAGTTGTTGGGGCTAGAAAGAAAGAGACTATTGTTGTCGAGAGATCATCTTACTATTTTGGGGTTTTACTTTTGGTGCTGATTCTATCTTTGAGGAAGTTGTGGGGTTTTCTCCATTTATGGTTTCCCTGAGGAAAAACATTGTGTTCATTGTCTCTTGTGTTTGATTGATGTGCTTGTTATTCTCTCAGTTAAAGATCCTAATATAATGCTATCTTGAATGATAAAAATATAACATATAGGACGATTTGGAGAGGTAACTGGTTTTACTTGATGTTACAAGGTTTACTTAGTTCATGTTTAACTAATGCAACTTCTCTTCATTTTGTGCAGGGTCACTTAGATGACGAAGGCCTGCTACGACCGCTAAACTTGAAATGCTACCTATGCTATACTACACCATTTATTTTTGAAGACAAAAGGACCAATGTCCTATCTTAGCAAATATTACTACTACTGTTTGCATTATTATTTACACATAGCAGGGGTTTATTAGACCTACGTCTATCTGGTTAACATTATTATTGTGGTTTAATACTTAATAAACTTTATTCCTATGCTTAGTATTTATCACATATGATTGGAATGTTTTTAAGCATAATTAATGGAGGATTAAGTCATAAGACTTAGCCATATCGTATTAAAGTTTATATGCCATATGATATATATATATATATATATGAAGGTCCATTGAAGGCATATTCCATATGCCACGAAACTTGGCTTATCTTATGTCAACGATGATATGGATGGTGGTTCCAATACAAATCGCATTTGGGATTTTTAAACTATAGGCATGAGGGTAAAATATCATGATGTTGGTGGTGGATAAGGTGGCAGAGTAAATGATCCTTGGGATGGGGAAAAATCAAACCCTATGCTTGGTCTATCATGGATGGAAGAACCATTTGTCACTACTGTGGGTATGCTCTGTTCGACTCTTTGGTTTTGTTAAAGCGTGGAGGACTGGTTCGCTCTGCGCCTTGGGAAGGTATGCTCTTCACTTGGGTTTGTAGCATTATAATCTTCATTGTTTTCAAGTGGAGGATTAGCATACTTCTAACGGTACTCTGTTCCTTTTTGCAGGTGATAGGGCTTCCATTACGTAGGTCGTGGTGTGTACCAGGCTGTCTATGAATACCCTTCATGAGTAAGCCATGTAAAAACAAGCTTGAACTATTACCTGTGCGTATAGATGTTTTTAGTAGATATTTTAAGCTTTGTGTTATAAAGAGTAATGTGATGAATGATTTGGTTTAAGGGTTTCAACTGTGTAATTATCCTGCGTTATTGGGCATTCAGGGATGCGTATATACATTTAGTTTGGGGAGGGTTTTTACATGTAAAATATGGAGACTCTGTGTTTGGACCATTTAGACAATGGTTTATTATATTACATGACTATGTACATTTTTACTTGTAAAAGGTAGAAGTTTCACTTTTATGTATTTGCAACTAGGGTTTAGCATTGATATTGCTGATAGCTTGGAAAGGCTGTGACCATAAGAATTTTTTATGTTTGTAACTTAAACAATTGTTTT
This sequence comes from Pseudotsuga menziesii, assembly GCA_001517045.1. NCBI lineage: Eukaryota > Viridiplantae > Streptophyta > Pinopsida > Pinales > Pinaceae > Pseudotsuga > Pseudotsuga menziesii. The sequence goes on from LPNX010549233.1 coordinate 76,905, forward strand.
GGTATTTTAATGGTGTAACACCCCAAAAATTTACAGAAAATTTAAAATTTTTCTATAAGACATTTAACGTTAAAACATATCCTAAATACTAGTTTTATAACTAACATTAGCTTACTATCAGATAGATTACAAGGTAAGATATTTGGAGATACTTAGGGATTTATTTCTGTTTTATTAATTGGGACTAAAAACTATAGATATTTTCTACTTACTGACCTGTAGTTCACATCTACCAAACATAAACACTCATTGTTGATTTTCAGTTTTCAATCTTAGAAATTTACTGAAATTCAGATCAGTTGTTTAATTTCCTACAAGTGTATGATTCTGATTGATGTTTCCTTGTCTTATTGAAGGGGCTTGAGGTTAGCCCGAGGTTTACTTAGATTTATCAAAGCTAATACAGACTCGATACTTTTACAAGCTCTTATAGGTAAATTTTTACTTCCAGGTTACGAAGTATAAAATTAAAAGTTCAGAAGATTGTAAGAGTAAGTTAGAAAAATGAAGTCCTGAACTTTAATTTTACTCTTTCTTAACGATGTGTAAGAATCTCTCAGTTCCATAACTAAGACTATTTTTCTTGATAGTAGATTAGATTTGCTAAGGTACCTATCTATTTTATAAGTTTGGTGGAATGTAAATGTTTGACATGCTCTTAGTTGTTTGAGGGTACTTATACCGTATTACTTTCCATATATTTTATAACTATGAACATCCCTATTTTTGCTTAGCAGCTTTTATACTATCTGAGTGAAAAACTAAACCAAAGCTTGTCCATGCAAATACAGCTTTGATGCATGATATACATACTATCCTAAGTAGTTATGCAATGCATGTTATGTATCTAAACAATGCATGGTATAATATAAATACTCTCCAAGTCATTACATAATGTATGTTATGTATCTAAACCTAGACATAATTTCATTTACTAATATATAATTTAAACTAGGTATATATATCCTATATATATCCTATATATATCCTATGAAAAAACATTGGAAACATTTTATTATAAACAAAACAACGAAATTATTTAAATTTATGAAATGCAGGCCATATATATCAAGGTCATAAGAATCAAAAGCTTAGTGGAGTCCACATGGAAGCTATTTGTTTATGGAAGGGTTTTGGTGTCAACCCTAAACATAAAACCACAAAATTTTACCCTAAGCACTGTTCCATTTCATTTTATCGATTTAGCTCCTTTGGCCATGAAGAGTGGCAGATAGTCCATCTAGGGTTTGTAACCATCGTTGTTTGATGTTTTATGAATTTTGAAGCTTTGTTTTCTACCCTACTCGTAAGCTTACACTAATGTCATGGTTCTCCTGTTGCTCGTAACGCTTAGCAGTTCATAGTTGGTAACTTGCCAAAACATTTAGTCGAATTACTCACGGTTGAAGGCTTGGGTTTTATCACTGTCACCAACAAGCTATGTGTATAAGAGGTAAGTCTCAATGACTCTTCTCAGTAGTGGTTTAAATATTTTTAAAAAAAGAGGAAACTAAAGCTTAGTTCTAATAGTATACTGTTTGATCGTAGGAGAAGGGGGTTTGGTAACACCCACCGTCGAGGAGTGAAAGCGTTTTCATGGTGTAGGGTGCGAGCAAGAACATGCTCGGTAATTTTGGGGTTCTACACCTTGGAGTTCCCTTTGTTGTGACTATGTCTATGATGTTATCGCTAGTGCTTTATGGAAAATTCGCTATGTGTTCAAAAAATTTAGGCGACTTGATGAATGGTTTAAGCTTAGGAATGGAGAAGGACATAAGGCCATTCGATGATAACCCTTAGCGTTTCATCCCAGAGCTACAGCTCTTGTAAACAGTTGATAGTTTAATAAAATAATACTATTCTAGGTTTTATAATGATGTTTGTTTAAATTGTAATACAATATGAAGCTCTCTTTTGGCCCTTTTACTCGGCTCTATAAATTATTCGTAGTTACTTGTTTTGGAAGCTTTCTAAGCTTAAGAACTTGGCCACAATGGCCCTTTTGTGGATAAGATAAGTGTTGAAACATTCTATCTTTTTTTTTGAAGAGTTAAAAGGAACGTGGGGTAACTATTTGGTTTTGAATTTAAACTCTGTTTATAAATAGTGTTGAGCTTACGACTCTCAAAAATAGATTTCTCTTTAGGAAATTGTTTGTAATTTATTTATTAAAAAATTTGTAAAACAAATCCTAGGGTTTGTGAAATTTGTTGTGGCTAAAAATAAAATATGACAGAATGGCCGTAAACATTATAACGATCGAGCTTGCAGACCTATGCGTGAATAAGGTTAACACTGTTTTGTTTTAATGGGTTTTCTTAAGCACGTGGTAAGAATATTTGCAACAAGTTTTTATGCTTTATCTTGAATCTTTGAGGTAGCAAAATCTATGGCCGTGACTTAATAAAACCTTTTAGCAATTAATTATTTTAAGTGTTTTATTTATAAATACAGTACTGTTTATGGGTAACCTAGGTTCTCGTTTTTATTAAACAGTTCTGATATTTAGATTAACAAGTTTTGCTGGGTTAAAAGTTAGAGGTAGAATCTATCTTGATTTTTATAGCTACTGGAATGAATTAAAAGGATTAAGTTAACAACTTAGGGTTTTAAAACCAAACAGTTTATATCTTATATTAATAATAGAGTTTGTTTGGTTATTACTGCGTGTTTATTATTTAATATATTTTAGATAATTATAATAGTAAATTACTAGTATTCTTTACTAATGTTAATAACTTAATTGTTTTACTGTAGTATTTAGTTTATTATAGTACTCATAAAACTATGTCTCTAAACCCACAAATTTACTATACCAAGTTGTCTAAAGTGTTCTCTAGAGGTTTTATAAATATTTAAGTATAAGTTTAAGTTCCAAAAAAGGAAATTATTAATGTGTTAAGTTATACACAGTTTTAAAGGTGTGTTTCAAAATATTACTTTATAAATTATATGTATTATTATTAGAGCAAATTATATAGAGAGAATGATTCTAAAAAAAAGGGATTATTATCATTCATGGTTTAATCTATCAGTAAAAGTTTTTCTAATTAAAGCAGATTCAAACACATCTTATCCCTATATAATCATTCATTTAATTCAACCTTCTATACTAGAGTACTTCATCAATTGATGAATAGAAAAATACAGAAAGGTATTTTTAAATCATTATTTCCACCACTACTAGTTCTAAGATCATTTACTATGTTAAACAAATACAAGTAATATCCTGAACAAGATGCATGCTTAACCGTTTAATTGCAGATGCAAGTAATTAAGGAATAATAGTAAACTAATTCATTTCAGTACTTTTAATTGCATAAAAATAAATTAACTCATTAGAACCTCATAACTTGTAGAGGCGACAAATAGCCCAAGGAGCCTATTCCACCCAACCTTTTCCTCAAGAAAGCTCACTGCTTGTCTTAGGACCCCCAAGCCTATCCACTGAACTACTAGGTTGAAAGCATTGTGTAGTAGGATTGGATTAAATACCCCTGCAACTCCACATAAGTATTTAACAATGTTACTTCTGTACTCGGTAGTAAAGAACTCAGGTAAAAGCTGTACTAGCTCTGAAAATAGTCTTAGACACTCACACCACTTCTAATTTTACCCTCATTGAATATCTTGTGCACCCTTTTTCATTTCAAAAATTTCATAAGGTAATGATTGAACAACCTCCTGCTGAATTCGATGGGTAAATATATGCATGCCTAGGCCTTTTGGTTAGTTTTTCACTTAATGATTCACCTGCTCTTGTTCCACTTTCTGGGGAACATGACCAGAAAATTAGGGAAGTTGACCCCTACAACAACTAGAAGTGGTTGAGGATGCTGCCATGTGTCAATTTGCTCTCGCCCCAGTCTATTCCATCTAGTGGGCCAATGGACACTCATTTAACAGCCTCCTTAGGCAAATTGTCTCATCTTTTATTTATTAATAATAAAATATTCAACATAATTAATTACAATAATCCTTGACCCGACATGGTCAATAGTCACAAAATTTACAATAAAATAAAATATAATGTCTTCTTTAACATAAAATGTTATTGAAATTGGGGTACGTGACATACACCCCCCTTAAGTCTAACATCGTCCTCAATGTTACTTTATTCATCATCCTCAGAGCTACCCTGGAACAGAATTGGATATGGTGTCCGCATATGACTCTCCAATTCCTAGGTTGTTTCTTCTGGACTAAGGTGCTTCCATTGCACTTTCACCTGCCCAATGGTACGATTTCAAAGCAATATCTCCCTCTTGTCGAGGATACAATCCGATTCCACCAGAAAATTTCCTTCAGGTTCCACCTGCACATCATTCCAATTTATAACATGAGTAGCATCATGTACATATTTTTTTAAAACAAAAATATGAAAAACATTACAAAATTTAAGATTCGGAGGTAAGGTCAATTGATATGCCATCGGTCCAACTCTAGACAATATTTCGAAAGGCCCACAGTACCTCAGTTCTAGCTTAGAACAACTCCCTAACTTTAAAGAACTCTTTTTAGGTTTTACCTTAATGAAAACATGTTCTCCTACCTAAAACTCTTTTTGTGTTCGTTTGATATCCGCTTGACTCTTCTGTCTATCTTGTGCACACTTTAAATTACCTTGTACCTGATTCACGGTTAATTCCATCTCCTTTATTAACTCGGGTCCTAGTATTAACCTATAAATGGGGTTTCTCCATGAGATGGGAGTATTGCATTTTCTTCCATATAGAACCTCAAATGGGATGAATTTTGATGAATCCTGGTAGTGGTTGTTGTATGCAAACTCAACCAAGTGTAAATAGTCCTCCCATTTACTTGGTTGTTCTCTAACGTACATCCTTAAGATATATTCCAAAATCTGATTCACCCTTTCAGTATGTCCATCCATCTGTGGATGAAAATACGTACTAAAGATTAAAGTAGTATTTAAACCTTTAAATAAAGATTTCTAGAAGTTCCCTGTGAATTTATGGTTCCTGACAGAAATTATAACTTTGGGATTCCATGTAAACAAAATATTTGTTTCATAAATATTTCAGAAATATTAGCAGCCTTATGAGTGGTCTTTACTGGTATAAAATGGGCTGCCTTGCTGATTTTGTCAACAACTACCATAATGGAATCATTCTAGTTCTGATTTCTAGGTAAAAATGTAATGAAATCAATGTTGATTATTTCCCATTTCTAGCTAGGAATTGGTAGTGGTTGTAATAATTTGGCTGGATGCTGATGTTCAGTATTAACCTGCTCACATTCAAAACATCTAGCAATATATTATGTCAACTAATTTTTCATATTCATCCAAAAGTAATCTTTTCGTAACATGGTTATTGTATTTTGATAACGAGGGTGTCCAAAATAGGGAGTTTTATGAATCTCATTTAAGATTAGCAGATTAAATTTAGGTATGTTAGGTACATACAATCTATTTTTATAAAGTATTAACCCCTTTTCATTTATACTGTAATCTATACTTAAATTTTCAGCTACATTTTCTGCCACTTTAGCTTGCAATTTTCGGTAATTTTCATCCAATTTTACTCCTTCTTCGAGCTGATCTTCTAAGTCTATTTTATAAGTACTGACTTCTACCATAAAATTAACATTCCCACTCAAAGCATTAGATACCTTATTTTCTTTCCCCTTGATATGTTGGATCTCGAAATCCTACTCGCTAAGGAAATCTAGCCACCTAGCTTGCCTTGTGTTTAAATTTGGTTGATCTAACAGATACTTTAAACCCTTATTATCCGTCATTAAAGTAAATTTTCTCCCAATCAAATGATGGCGCCACATCTTTAGTGCATGTATCACGAAAGTCAATTCTAGATCATAAGTAGCATAATTCTTCTCATGAATTTTAAGTTTCCTGAAATCATACGCTATTACATGTCCTTCTTGAGTTAATACCCCACCAAGGCCATTGTTGCATGCATCAGTGCATACAACAAAGTCCTTGTTAGGATCCAACATTCTTAAAATCAGTGCAGTAGTTAATAACTCTTTTAGTTTCTTAAAACTCTCTTCACATTTTTGATCCCACACAAATTTCTTTCCTTTCTTCTGTAGAGAAGTTATTGGATTTTCAATCCTTGAGAAACCCTAAATGAATCTTCGGTAATATCCAATGATTCCCATGAATGAACACACATCAGTCACATCCTTTGGGACCGACCATTTTTCAATTGCTATTATCTTATCTGGATCAACCAAGATCCCATATTTAGTTATTACGTGACCCAAGTATTGTATTTTATCATTAAAGAAGTGGCACTTACTTAACTTGGTGTAAATATGATGTTCCCTTAATACTTGTAAAATGATTTTTAAATGTTCCTCATGTTTTTCTTTAGTATTAGAATAAATTAAGATATCATAAATAAAAACTACCATAAACTTATCCAGATATTTATGCAATACGTTATTCATTAAACACATGAATACCGTCGGGGCATTAGTTAACCCAAATGGCATGACAACAAACTCATAGTGACGATATCGAGTTCTAAAATCTATCTTAAAAATATCCTCATCCTTAATCTAAACTTGATGATAACTGAATCTTAAGTCGATTTTTGAAAACACTGTTGCTCTGCACAACTAATCGAATGGATCATCTATGTGGGGAAACATGTATCTATTCTTTATTGTCATCTTATTAAGCTGATGGTAGTCAATGCATAAGCATAGAGTATCATCCTTCTTTTTAACAAAGATGACCAGTGCTCCCCAAGAAGACATACTTGGTCTTATGTAATTTTTTATCTATCAGTTCTTTTAATTGCGATTTTAGTTCATTAAGCTCCAGGATATTCATCTGATAAGGATATTTTGAGTTAGGCACTACACCAGGTACTTGCTCAATAGTGAAATTCAGCTCTTTCTAGAGGCAATCCCATAATTTCCTCCGGAAATACATCCGAATAACCTCTCAGTATCAGTATATATTCTAGTTTTAGTTTGTATTCTTTATTTCTATGTTCTTCATTATTTATAATTACAACAAAATCTCTAAACCCCTTCTGAACAACCCGTTTTAGTTGTAAGGCAGAAATATGTCTGATTGCTATTTTTCTAGGGATTCCTGTTACTGTCATCGTTTCTCCTTTGTTTTTTAAATAGGTAAAGGTTTTATCAAAACAATTTAACACTACTCGATGCTTTTCCAACCAATCCATTCCAATCAATATATCATAAGACCCTAATGAGAGTACATTTAGCTTTACAAAAGTTTCAAACTGGTTCATAAATAATGTACATTTTTTCACAAAATCAGTTACTTTTATTTTTGCTCTTGTAGCTAATTGAACTAGCCATGATTTTGTAAATTTCTCTACTAATAATTTAATTTTCTCTACTAAACTGGGAGATATATAGCTCAGGCTATTCCCTAGGTCAATTAAAATAGAAATGGGTTTATGGTTCAACATACCTTCTACTTCCACCATGGAAGTATGATATTCATCCTGTCTATTTTCAAATGCTGCATTGATTCTGGGTATCCCCCTCGCTAAGTCACCAAGCGTTAATTATTCTTGCACAACTCGGATGTTGTTGACTGTCTTCTTTTTGTTAGGGAAGACTGATGCATAGTGAGGTCCTTGACATTCCCAACATTTTACCAGTTCCTTACGTTCATTATTTTTAACATAATTGCTGTGATTATTTGTAAATTCTTTACTCCTTGTGATAGTAGGGTTTTGCTGTGAGTTACCTTTGAAATTATTTCCTTGAAAATTTTTGTTAGGAATTTTACGTGAGTTATTATGCCCAAAATTTTGATTAGGTGTGAAACCTTTCTTTTTTTGTTCAAAATTATTAGACCTTTTTGCTTTTCAGTTTGGCACGTTCTCCCTTTTTTGGTTCTGCTCATAACAAAAATTTGCTTTTCGCATGGCCTCTTCAAGGGTTTTGGGATTATCATACTCAATTATGTCCTCAATATGAAAAGGTAAACAACTCAGAAATTGCTGTACCTTAGGTTTTTCATCAACAATATAGGGCACATATCACAGTAAGCTCAGAAATTTACTATTTAACTCTTTGATACTCATAGTTCCCAACCTTAAGTCATAAAATTCTTTAGCTTGTTCCTTGTAATATTGCTCTTATAAAAATTTCTTTTTAAAATACTTTTTAAAAGTGCTCTAGTTTATATTCTTATCTTTTATGCCTTTAATTCATTTTATGTCCTGCCACAAAATGTGTGCTTTTACAGTTAAGTTATAAATTTTCATTCTTGCTTTTAACTGATTAGAATAGTTATATATCTGAAAATACTTTTTCATTCCAGACAGTCATGCTTCGAATTCCTCTCCTTTTTCTGTTTTGCCATTAAAATTTGGTGGTTTAATCTTTTTGAACTCTCCAGAAATCTCTTCATGGGGCTTGTACTTCTTCTTCCTAGAGTAGTAATCACTCTCACTACTGTCACTAGAATATTGATGTTTCTTTTTGTATGAGTTACCATTAATTTCAGAAGAAGAACTACTTTCCATTTTAGAGTAGTTTGACCTTTTACTCTTATGTTGGTAGGATGTATTATTAGATTCTATCTGTTTATCATTTTCTCCATTAAAAAACCATTCCAATAGTATTTGATTTAGCTCCTCCTAAGCTCTTAATATTCTCTCATTTTCTTTCTTAACAATTTCCATTTCAGTTTTTTAATCGTTGCAGTAATTCAGATGAATTATTGGTTATATCTTATTTAACATGTTCTCTTTCAAAGTTATTTTTTTCATTTAATGGGGATCTCTCTTCAGCATACTCTTCAAGTCCTTCCATACCTGCAAATTTTGATTCAGAAAATATTCTGTACATTCAACATTAAAATCATAAATCAGTAATCATACTCTTTTCTTAATTTTTGTTTATGTGCATGGAGCCACTTCAGGCCTAGTGTCTGAACGTGTGCTCTGATACCATATGTAACACCCCAAAAATTTAGAAAAAAATTAAAATTTTTCTATAAGACATTTAATGTTAAAACATAGCCTAAATGCTAGTTTTATAACTAACATTAGATTACTATCAGATAGATTACAAGGTAAGATATTTGGAGATACTTAGGGATTAATTTCTCTTTTATTAATTGGGACCAAAAACTACAAAAATTTTCTACTTATTGACCTGTAGTTCACATCTACCAAACATAAACACTCATTGTTGATTTTTCAGTTTTCATTCTTAGAAATTTACTTAAATTCATATCAGTTATTTAATTTCCCGCAAGTGTGTGATTCTGATTGATGTTTCCTTGTCTTATTGAAGGGGCTTGAATGTTAGCCCAAGGCTTACTTAGATTTATCAAAGCTAACGTAGAATCGATACTTTTACAGGTTCTTACAGGTAAATTTTTACTTCCGGGTTATAGGGTATAAAATTAAAAGTTCGGAAGATTGTAAGAGTAAGTTAGAAAAAGGAAGTCCTGAACTTTAATTTCAGTCTTTCTTAATGATGTGTAAGAATCTCTTAGTTCCATAACCAAGTCTATTTTTCTTGATAGTATATTAGAGTTGCTAAGGTACCTATCTATTTTATAAGTTTGGTGGAATGTAAATGTTTTACATGCTCTTAGTTGTTTGAGGGTACTTATACCCTATTACTTTCCATATATTTTATAACTGTGAACATCTCTATTTTTGTTTAGCAAATTTTATACTATGTGAGTGAAAAAATAAATAAAAGCTTGTCCATGCAAATACACCTTTGATGCATGATATACATACTATTCTAAGTAGTTATGCAATGCATGTTATGTATATAAACAATGCATGGTATAATATAAATACTCTCCAAGTCATTACATAATGTATGTTATGTATCTAAACCTAGACATTATTTCATTTCCTAATATATAATTTAAACTAGGTATATATATCCTATGCAAAAACATTGGAAACATTTTATTATAAACAAAACAATGAAATTATTTAAATTTATGAAATGCAGACCAACTATACCAAGGTCATAAGAATCGAAAGCTTAGTGGAGTCCATGCGACAGCTATTCATTTGTGGAAGGGTTTTGGTGTCAACCCTAAACATAAAACCACAAACTTTTACCCTAACCACTGTTCCATTTCATTTTATCGATTTAGCTCCTTTGGCCATGAAGAGTAGCCGACAGGCCATCTTGGGTCTGTAACCATCCATATTTGACGTTTTATGAATTTCGAACCTCTGTTTTCTGCCCTACCTGTGATCTTACAATAATTTCATGGTTCTCTTGCTGCATAATGCTTAGCAGTTCACACTTGGTAACTCGCCAAAATATTTAGTCGAAGTACTCACGGTTGAAGGCTTGGGTTTTATAACTATCACCAACGATCTCTATGTATAAGAGGTAAGTTTGAACGACTCTTCTCAGCAGTGGTTTAAATATTTTTAAAAAAAAGAGGAAATCGAAGCTCAGTTCTAATAGTATACCATTTGACTACAGGAGAAGGGGGTTTGGTAACACCCACCGTCAATGAGTGAAAGCGTTTTCCTGATGTAGGGTGCGAGCAAGACCATGCTCAATAAGCCTTGGTTCTACACCTTGAAGTTCCCTTCGTTGTGATTGTGTTAATGATGTTATTGCTGGTGCTTTGTGGAAAATTTGTTGTGGGTTCAAAACTTGAGGTGACTTGATGAATGGTTTAATCTTAGGAATGGAGAAGGCCGTAAGGTCATTCGATGATAACCCTTAGGGTTTCATCCCAGAGCTACGGATCTTGTAAACAATTGATAGTTTAATAAAATAATATTGTTCTAGGTTTTATAATGATGTTTGTTTAAATTGTAATACAATATGAAGCTCTCTTTTGGCCATTTTACTCGGCTCTGTAAATTATTCATAGTTACTTGTTTTGGAAGCTTGCTAAGCTTAATAACTCGGCCACAATGGCCCTTTTGTGGATAAGATAAATGTTGAAACATTTTGTTTTTTTTTTTGAAGAGTTAAAAGGAATGTGGGGTAACTATTTGGTTTTGAATTTAAACTCTGTTTATAGATAGTGCTGAGCTTACGGCTCTCAAAAATAGATTTCTGTTAAATCCTACGGCTTGTGAAATTTGTTGTGGCTAAAAATAAAATACGACAGAATGGCCGTAAACATTATAACATTGTTTTGTTTTAATGGGTTTCCTTAAGCACAGTGTAAGAATATTTGTAACAAGTTTTTATGCTTTACCTTGAATCTTTGAGGTAGGAAAAGATATGGCCATGACTTAATAAAACCTTTTAGCAATTAATTATTTTAATTGTTTTTATTTATAAATACAGTACTATTTATGGTTAACCTAGGTTCTGGTTTTTATTCAACAGTTCTGATATTTAGATTAACAAGGTTTGTTGGGTTAAACGTTAGAGGTAGAATCTATCTTGATTTACTGTAGTATTAAGTTTATTAGAGTACTCATAAAAATCTAGTTGTAAACCCATATTTTTACTATACCAAGTTGTCTAAAGTTTTCTGTAGAGGTTTTATAAATATTTAAGTATAAGTTTAAGTCCTGAAAAAGGAAATTATTAATGTGTTAAGTTATACACAATTTTAAAGCTGTATTTCAAAAGATTACTTTATAAATTCTATGTATTACTTTTAGAGAAAAATATATATAGAGAAGGATTAAAAAAAAAAAAGGATTATTATCAGCCATGGTTTAATCTATCAATAAAAGTTTTTCAAAGTAAAGTAGATTCAAACACATCTTATCCCTATATAATCATTCATTTAATTCAACCTTCTGTACTAGGGTACTTCATCAATTGATGAGTGGAAAAATACAGAAATGTATTTTTAAATCGTCATTTTCATGATTACTATTTATAAGATCATTTATTATGTTAAACAAATATAGGTAACATCCTGAACAAGATATAGGCTTAACAGTTTAGTTGCAGCTGCAAGTAATTAAGGAATAATAGTAAACTAATCTTAACTACTTCATTTCAGTACTTTTACTTGCATAAAAGTAAATTAACACATTAGAACCTCATAACTTGTAGAGGCGACAAATAGCCCAAGGAGCCTGTTCCACCCAACCTTTTCCTCAAGAAAGCTCACTGCTTGTCTTAGGACCCTCGAGCATGTCCACTAAACCACTAGGTTGAAAGCACTGTGTATTAGGATGGGATTGAATACCCCTGCAACTCCACATAAGTACTTAATAGCAGTACTTCTGTACTCGATAGTAAAGAACTCGTTTAAAATTTGTACTAGCTCTAAAAACAGTCTTAGACACTCACACCACTTCTGCTTTTCCCCTCATTGAATCTCTTGTGCACCCTTTTTCATTTCAAAATTTTTTATAAGGTAATGATTAAACAAACGCATGCTGAATTCGATGGGTAAATATATGCATTCCTAGGTATTTTGGTCATTTTTTCACTTAATGCGCCACCTACTCTTGTTCCACTTTCTTGGGGAACATGACCACAAAATTATGGAAGTTCCTCCCTGCAACAACTAGAAGTGGTTGAGGATGCTTCCATGTGTCAATTTGATCTCACCCCAGTCTATTCCACCTAGTGGGCCAGTGGACACTCATTTAATAGCCTCCTTAGGCCATTTGTCTCATCTTTTATTTATTAATAATAAAATATTCAACATAATTAATTAGAGTCATCCTTGACCCCACATGGTCAATATACACAAAATTTACAATAAAATAAAATATATCGTCTTCTTTAACATAAAATGTTATTGAAATTGGGGTACGTGACAAATGGAGGTTCTGCGTATTGGTTTTAAGCGAATATGTTAACTTACTGTTGTGCCATTGCTTGCAATGGAACCTTACGGTTGATGTGCGACTATGTAATTTCTTACTGGCAATTGTTATTAATGGTGATTTATGATGTAATTTACTTTCCTGTGATTTATTATGGATATGACTGTAAGCTTAGCTTACTGTTGCAAAAGATGTAAATGCTGTGGCTGTGATAGCGTATGTCTTGTTAGGTATAACTCCCGATTCCATTTCATTTCCAATGCAAATGCCTATATTTATACAAAGTACATGGCGGTTGGGTTTCACCTTCCGCTCAGCCTGTTTGGCTTCCTGTCTAATCATATTCCTATTTATTATTTATTTACAATAATCCCGAAGGATTATTCTAACAATCCCCCTCTTAATCCGAAGGGGTGTTTGTAAGTCCGAGCATGTTTCTGAATCTTTCAAACTTTTCTTGTCCAAGCGCTTTGGTGAAGATGTCTGCAACTTGATCATTTGTGGAACAATGTCAAAGATGGACTGTCTTGGCCTCTACATGATGTCGAATCAAATGATACTATGTGTTGATGTGTTTGGTTCGATCATGGAATCTAGGATTCTTTGCTAGCTTGATTGCAGAAGTATTGTCGACCAACAATGGAGTGGAGTTCTCTTGTTTTTC
>LPNX010549233.1:92800-131723 GCA_001517045.1 Pseudotsuga menziesii
CTAAAATTTCTTCTTCTTCTGCCTCTCTCTTTGCCGCAATCTCCCTTGGAAGGGTCTTTAGATTGGTCTTTGCCAGCAAGGGCAGCACCAATACTAGATGCCAAAGAGTGCATCTTTACAACTGTAGTTTACAATAATAAACTTGATATGACAAAAAATAATAACCTTGCAGATCTACAGTCTCTGCTAAGGTGAATACAATGCAAGCTTCAGGTGAGCATACACAAACTTCTTCAGTATACAAAATATACTAGCTTCAAATACACAGCAGTATTCCTTGTTATACAATATGTGGAGGCACCAAAAGCTAATGTATTAGTGTGCAAATGATATAAGTGCACAAAAATCAAGCACCAGACTATATACCCTGCAAAATCAAGTGATTAGCAGCAGCAATTATCAGCAGCAATTGTCTGGATCGCAGCAACAATCTTCACATTCAGCTCCACGCAGCTCCACTCAGGCAGCTCTTCAACTTGGTCGCAGATGTGATATGCTGATAGGTATTATGCAGTCTTCAATATATGATATCAATCACACATAAATCCATTACATAGTCTCAAATGGCAGCATGCATTATATCAGTCTGGCAGCATACATTATATCAGTAGCATACATTATATCAGTCTTGGAACTAGGGAAAAACTAAGGGTTTTATGGAGGAAGATCACAACAAGTTCCAAAAGAGAAGCTCACATCATTCCAATGCTAAATTTAAGACTGGCATAATAATTACAAAAACACCACCATTCTTCAGTCTTCAGACAACATGCTTTAGCGCAGACTGCAGTCTCCAACGCAGGCTCAGTCTTTGATGGTCTCAACACACGCAGTAGTTTTGATTCTAGTTTTCAAGAGAGAGGTCGCACAAATGCAGCAGTCTTCAATGCAAATGTGTGTGATATCAACGCAATATATCAGTTTCAATTCAGGCAGTCCCAATTCTGGAATATACACAGTCTACGCACAATATATGTAGGATACATATATCAGTCACAGCATATCTATCATACTGAATGCATTATTATATCTCCAAATCATTGTATCTTCCCCGTGCAGCACCCATCAAGTCGTAGTATTCAAGACGCAGCCCTTTTATATGAGTGTATACAAAACGCAGTATTGTTTTCTCCAATAAACTTATGAAATCGTAGCTCTCAGCCAGAATTAGGGTTTTTCCTTTCCACGCAGTCTTCACTTCACGATCAATTGTAGATTTTGCAGTTATTATAGCTCAGGCTCTCCAGACAGGTCGCAGCTTAAAAAATGCAGGCTCCACGCGCTTCTCTACAGCATTACAGCTCGGGCTCTTCAGGCTTCACACAGGTAGTCTCCAACTGCACAATCTCTTCACGCAGCGCACAGCCTTCACATCTCTCGCAGGCAGCAATATATCAGACAGCCTTCACGCAGGTAAAGAATACTTCACGCAGCCTTCACGTAGCCTTCACGTAGTACTGAAGACACATAGTACTCCACGATCAGGTCAACTCCTCCACGCAGCAGAATCAAGGGTTCACTTCCATGGCAGATTGCAATACACAGCGCAACCTCCACACTGGTAATAACTCCACGCAGGTAATAACTTAAGCTTTCACGTTAGGTTCACCAAGGGCATTCACGTAGTTTTCAGTCTCCACGCAGATGAAATCGCAGCAAATTATATACCATCAACAGTAGGCTCAACCTTCACACCAGTATATATTATATACCATCGCAGGTCGCAGCAATAAGTACTGCATCTCTTCAACAGATCGCAGCTTCACTCATGAAACGGAGGCATAAGTCTTGAACACCAACTTGTGAATGCAGCACAGCTCCAACGCATCAAATTTCAGCACAGATTTTATAGTTGTGACTCCACGCAGGCGTTAGGGTTTACACAGTTCCAACATCTATACATTATCTCTCCAGGCCCAGTCTTCAAATTTGGGTTCTAAGACAAGGGGGCGAGAAGGAAACCCTAAAAAGCAGTATGTGGCCGAGACATTGTAGGCCAGACATTCAGTGCTAACTCAGCACTGAGACTGTGGCTGAGACAACCATAATTCATTCAACGCAGCACTAGTCATGGAGGAGATGAAGCGTTAGGGTTAGGTATCAAACGTATGAGCAGAAAATAAACACACATAATGAATGTGCGTAGGGGCAGACTGGAAATGGGCAGTTTGGCAGCCAGGAGGGCACAGAATTGCAGAATGCCAGAACAACATGCAGCAGGCAGGAGTTATGGCAGACAGCCCTGCTCTGATACCACTTGTTAGGTATAACTCCCAATTCCATTTCATTTCCAATGCAAATGCCTATATTTATACAAAGTACATGGCGGTTGGGTTTCACCTTCCGCTCAGCCTGTTTGGCTTCCTGTCTAATCATATTCCTATTTATTATTTATTTACAATAATCCCGAAGGATTATTCTAACAGTATGTAGTAGAGTTTTTACTTGGATTAATTTAATGGGGTTCTTGTGTCTCGGTCGTGAACCTGGAAAATGAAATGTTTCATGTATATTTTGTTTAAATTATGTGTTGATAGAGCAATGATTTTGATTATGGTTAATATTGAGTTTTGGGTTTGAGCTTGATAGATGCGATTTCAACCCTTATGTAAAAATGCATAGCATGTGTAAAAGTTTCAATGGTTAATCCTTTATGTAATTTTGTTTCATTATCATAGATTACTTTTGGTTTATGTGGAAATTTTTAAATCTTGTAAAAGTTGTTAATTTTGCAAATCGAATCCTACAAGATTCGATGCCTGCCGTGGTTTGATATAACCTCTGTTTTTTAAGCATGAGCCCACAAGATTCGATCATGGGCTGCATGGGTTTGTGGTTTTAGTGTTATAAGCGTGGATTTTGTTTTGGAAAAAGTGCTAATAGGATTCGATCTTGAAACCTTTAAATGGATACGATATTCAATAACGAGTTTGTATTAGGTTTATGTTTGATTCTTATTTTGATAGTAGATAATGTGTTTATTGTTTATAATAATCGTGCCTTCAGACCTTGATAGGTCTCGATGGCTGGCATACGATGTGGGTAAAGTTATAAAGTGGAAATGATTTGTTTGTAGTTTGTTTATGGTAATTGGTAGGTTTAAAATAGGTTAACTCTGTTTATATTGTGTTTATATATATATTATTTAAAGTTTCAGCAATTATATTTAGGTTATAATCTTATGTATAGAATTTATGCTAAGGTTATAGGTAATAGTTTTGATGGTTATACTCTATACAAGCCTGCTGGCAATATAAAATCTTCCAGCGGAGTAAAGATATAAGGTTAGTTTTTAAATAGTTCTAGGTCAATAAAGTTCCTCAGTTAGGGTTAATAAGATTCAGGTACAAATCTATGATATTATTTTTATATTTTGAACTTGAAATAATAAACAAGAAATCTAACTCACTTAAAAATCTAGACTCTATTTAAAGAAATACCTCTATCAGAGAAGACTGAAATTAACTTGTAAATGATTAAATAAAATGCAAAATATAATAGAGACCAAAACCTCCTACTGATAAAACTAAAGGTGATAGTTATCATGACAAATATGAATAAGATATATTTTCCTAACTAGAATATCAAGTTTGAGTAGATAAAATAACCTATCCTCTATTAAAAGAAATACCTTTGTTAGGGAATACTGAATTTAATATGTAAGTGAAGAAAGAAATGATGCAGGAAATAACATACCTATAGTAGACTACTACTAACTATCCATTCAGAATTTAACCTCCTCATTTAATAAGAAAACATGTGTAATTTGGAAGG
This sequence comes from Pseudotsuga menziesii, assembly GCA_001517045.1. NCBI lineage: Eukaryota > Viridiplantae > Streptophyta > Pinopsida > Pinales > Pinaceae > Pseudotsuga > Pseudotsuga menziesii. The sequence continues at coordinate 96,575 of LPNX010549233.1, forward strand.
GAAAAGTCAAGAGCGTCATACCTGCAAGTTGAAGCTATTTTAATTGCTGAAAATTCTGCACACTCAAATACCTAGCATTAATAAGTTCATAGACAGATTTGACCTTTGTTCAGATAACCGAATAACTTGGGAACTACCAAGTTCCACCCAACCATGACCTTCAACAATTCCTGGTTTCAATCCAGATCCCCCTGAGTTGGTTCTAACATGCAAGAAACTTAGAGCTCCTAGGGTAAGGCTTCCCTATTTGGGATATCACATTCTTTATCAGTTTTTCTTTTTCCTCTCAGGAAAAATGTTCACCAAGATCTCTCTTGAAATAACTCTTTTTATTTAATTTAGGTAATTTTAATATTTATTTAAATTTAACTTAGTTACTTTTGACTAGTTCCTATTTTGACTATTGTAGGTATTTAATATTTAATTATCATTAGTAATGATAATAACATGTGTATCCTTTCATTATTACTTATAGTTACTAGTATTATAATTACTATGCTTACTCTTTTATACATTTCATGTATAAATTATATAGTTATATATATACGATTTGTTAACATTTTAACTTTAGGTATCATATAGCATGATCCCTAATCATATGACACTTTTATTTTATCTTAGTCACTTTATTTAATAAGGCCTTCAAGTAAGGGTTAATTCAACTAGGTTAGGAAACTCTAAACCTCCTTGCATGTTGGATTCCCTCATTGGTAGTTCTTCAATACTTTGATGAGATACATAAATTCAAAATTTCATTTAATCATTTATAAATAATTAAGATGAGATAAATGTTTTATCAGAGTCATTTTCACTCAACATATTAATTTTCCAGTAACCCTTAGCGCTTATTCAGAGCCCATACTCAACGCTAAAAACAAGGAGTTACAAACTTAGTGCAATTCTAGAGCTCCTTGCTCAACAATAATTAGTAGGATATATTTGTAGGATACACATAGGGATACAATGGCCAAGGATCTGATGTTCCATAGATTATGCTCAACATCAAATTGGAAGGCTCCAGGTCTTATGCCCAGAACTTCCAATTTTTATCTTTTCATGTGCTTCAGAGATTCATGCTCAACACAAAGGTTTCATCACTCATGTGTTCCAGAGCTTCTCGCTCAACACAAATATAAATACTCATGTGCTCCAGAGCTTCTCACTTAACACAAACATCAAATACTCATGTGCTCCAGAGCTTCTCGCTCAACACAAAACATCTCATCAATTATGTGCTTGAGGGTCCATGCCCAACAGATGAAATCATATATATAAAACATATGCAAATGGATTACGCCCAATATATCAAACAAATCATCATGTTCACATGCAGTGGGGCTTAGGCCTAGTATACCAAATAAAACATCAAAGTAAGATCATAAGAAATGGGGCTTATGCCCATAAGTGTTAGGTAAAAATTTGGGCCCTCCCCTCTTAGGAAAATACCATCCTTGGTGTTCTAGGGACTCAAAATGAAATCATGAAACAAGGTAGGGTACGCCTTTCTCATGGTGACTTCATTCTCCCAAGTAGCCTCATCAGCCTCAAAGTGCTTCCATTGCACTTTCAACTGGACTATTGTGCGCTTCCTTAGTTGCACCTCTCTCTTGTCCAGTATATGAAGGGGTTCAGGTGCAAACTCCCCTTTAGGTTCAACCTGTAATAAGGAACAATCAATCACATGTTTATTATCACAAACATATTTCTTTAATAAATATGCATGAAAAACATTATGGACTCTTATGTGACCGGGTAAAGCTAGATCATATGCCAATGGACCTCTCTTGGTCAGTATCTCAAAGGGTCCACAAAATCTAGGTGCTAACTTACTACACCTTCCCAAGATCAATGAGATTCATTTTGATTTTACTTTCAAGTAAACATATTCACCTATCTAATAATATTTATCTTTATCTTTTCTTTTTTTATCCGCATAGCTTTTTTGGCAGTTTTGTGGTTCTTTAAGGTTCAGTTGGACCTTGGTAACCAATTTTTCCAAGTCCTTAATTAAGTTAGGCCCTAACATGATCCGGTCCATTGGGCTATCCCAAGTAACCCGTGTTCTACACTTCCGTCCATATAGTACCTCAAAGGGACTCATCTTGGCGGAGGTCTGGTATCTGTTGTTATATGTAAAATTTGCAAGATGCGGGTAATCTTCCCACATGGTTGGGTTTTTCATGACATACATCCAAAGCATTTCCTCTATAATATAGTTTACCTATTCTATCTGCCCTTCTGTCTATGGGTGGTATGCAGTACTAAATTTCAAATGTGTCTCTAATACGGAGAATAAGGATCTCCAAAATTTCCTAGTAAACTTGGTATATTGATCCAAGATGATTTCCTTGGGTATCCCATGAAATCTAAATATCTCCTTTATGAAGATGCTGAAAATGTGTACTGCCTTGTAGGTCGACTTCACTGGAATGAAGTGTGTTGCTTATGACAATTTATCAACTACTACAAAGATAGAATATTTTTTATTTTTACTCTTTGGTAGAACTGTGATAAAATCAATACTAATGACCTCCCACTTCCATCCCAGAATGGGTAATGGCTGCAACAACCCTGAGGGATGCTAGTGCTCAGCTTTGACCAGCTGACATTCTTGACATTTTGCGATAAACAATGCTATGGCGACCTTTAACTTAGGCGAGAAAAAAGTGTTTCTTTACTGTGGATATCATCTTTTGATATCTCAGATGCCCTGAGTAGGGTGTCCGATGAAATTATGTGAGGATGATAGACCTGATGTCCCCTCCCTTCGAAACGCACAATCTCTATTTGGACCATAGCAGACCTATTTTGTCTAACTTGTACTCTTTTTGTTGCTGAAACAACCTATCCTCTTGGACCTTCATGAGGATTTCAACATATAAAGGGTCAACTCTATTGGCTGTTCTAATCCTCTCATGTAAATCCGAATCGATTTGAATTAAAGTCACCTCATATATCATATGAGCTCTTCGACTCAAAGCACCAACAGTTTTGTTCTCCATCCCTTTATATGCTTTAGCTCAAAATGGTACTCCCTGAGGAAAGCCAACCATCTGGCTTTCATGACATTCATATCCGGTTGTTCAAAAAAATACTTCAGACTCATATCGTCTTTTTTCAGAAGAAATTTCTTTCCCATGAGGTAGTGCATCCACATCTTCAAGGCATGGATGATGGCTTCTAACTCAAGATCATGGGTGGGGTAGTTCTATTCATGTTCTTTTAACTTCCATGATTCATAACAGGTCGCATAATCATTTTGGAAGAGGAATCCTTCGAGCCCTTCCTTGCTTTCATCTGTGCAAACAACGAAAACCCCAGCAAGATCCACAATTCATAGTATTGGTGCATTTATCAAAATTTGTTTAAGATTTTGAAAACTTTCCTCGCACTTGGTCATCCATAAGAAGTTGTTTTCCTTCTTTTGAAAAATAGTCATGGGACAAGCTATCCTCGAAAAGTTCTCAATGAACTTTCGGTAGTATCCAACTAATCCCAAAAAGGATCTAGTTTCAGTGACACTAGTAGGGGTAGGACAATCCTCTAAGGATTTAATATTTTCCAGGTTCACAACTATCCCCTTCTCGGAGAGAATGTGACCCAAGTAATGTATCCATGGTTTGTAAAAATCACATTTACTAAACTTGGCATAGAGATAGTGTTCCCATAACACATGTAACACTATGAAAAGGTGCTCCTCGTGTTCCTCTTTACTCTTAGAGTAAACTAAGATGTCATATATAAAGACCAAAAAATACTTATCCAGGTATATACTGAAGATATTGCTCATCATACACATAAAATTTGCGGGTGCATTGGTAAACCCGAATGGCATCACTACAAATTCATAGTGGTCATACCTCATACAAAAGGTAGTTTTGTGAATATCCTCATTGTGAATCTCTACCTGATGGTACCCAGATCATAGGTCGATATTTGAAAAGATATTGGCACTAGCCAAGGTTTCTCATGTTTAACCTTTTCTAGTTTACATACATCCACAATTTTAGGCAATACATAGCTTCGGTAAGCACCGGGGTCAATCAATATTGAAATAAAAGTGTTAGAAACCTTACCTTCTATCTCAACCATGGTAGCTTGATGGTCTGCCTGTCGGCCATGCAAGGCTGCATAAATCCGTGGTGTTCCAGCTATGTCCTCTACCGTTGGTTCTTATTGTAAGTTGTGAAAGACTCCATTGGTATTGTTCTTATAGTCTTAGACATAATGGAGCCCTTGGCATTTCTAGCATTTGATTTGAAATGGGGAAACATTGGCTCCCCCATTTGCTGTTAGTTTGTTATAATTTGGAGCTGGTACATAGGGATTTGTACATGTTTTTTTGAAGTTCTTATTGGTTGGAAAACTATTGTTTTGTTTTCTTTAAGGTGGTGGGTTGAAACCTAGTTTGCAGTGTACGAGAAGGTCCTAGACTTGTCTCTACTTCTGTTGATGTTCTATTGCCTCAATTGTCCATGCTCATAGAAAAGCCTATCTTTGTGTAGGGTGGTGTCCAATGTTGTAGGCATGTCAAATTCAATTCTCTCCCGAAAGTTGGGAGGAATACATCCTAAAAATTGGTGTATTTTCATTTTCTCGTCCTTTATGTAAGGAACATAATGTAATAGATCCAAAAATCTGTTATTGAAAGCATCCATAGTCATGGAACCCATCCTTAATTCATGAAATTCCTCCACCTTTTTTTCGAAGAATATTTTTGACATGCATTTCTCCTGAAAAATCTTGCGAAAATTACTCCATCGGATTTCTCTTACCTCATATTTCTTGCTATGCTTTAGGTCTCTCCACCATCTAGATACTTTTCCATTTAAATTATAGATGGCTATGTAAAATACCTCATATACTTGTATGCTGTTAGGTGTGAAAAAGGGGTAAGATCTTGGTTTTGTTGTTACCACAAAATGAGTCAAACATGTTAGTGGCAGATTTTTTTCTTTTTCATGACATTAATTTTGTAAAGGTTTTTAGTTATGATTAACATTCATGGCATGCCATCCACCCAATTTGAGTTAATGGATGATTTGATGTCAACATATGGCAGTTTGGTTGCTCATCTATCTCTTTAAGGATTTCAATGCTCAATCCAACACTATCATGAACATAAAAAGAGAGTGTTTGAATTATATTTATATATGTCACTTTAGTGAAAAAGCAATAGGTTTAAAAACACAAAAATTCAATACCTCTATTTATAACCATGAAATCATCATCAACTTTCAATCCTTCACTTTACTACCATGTCACGAAATGTGTCAAAGCTTCTTTAATCATTAAATCATATCCTTAGTATTCAAATCACAAGAGAGGAGAATAAGTGTCAAAAGAAAAACTCACCAATAATCAGATTTCAATTAGTATAATTTCAGCAATCAACTACAAAAACAAATTCAGAATTGATGCCTATGTAATTGATTTGATTTGGAATCCAAATAAGGATTCAATCTAAATATTCAACCAAAAGGTCAATGTATTACATATATCAACAGAAATCCAATATAATCAACGTTTACTGTCGATTGTTATCAACCAAATTTCAATACGCAAAGAACTCAGATCTGAAGCAAATGATACCAATGTTAAGTGCAAAGTTGTTGGAGGACTGACGGCATTCCCTCTCAAGATTTTTATATTCGATGATTTAGATAACAAAAACAATTCTCCAACAGTGTTAATGCCCAAAGAGATTACAGAGGAACCAGCCTTTCAAAATAAGGTAAGCCTAGTTTCAGATGTACGACATGGTTGTCATCAAACCACCCAAAATGTTATGATGAGTAGATCATACATATGATTTTGTGCAAACTATTTGTTCATGTTTTGCATGAAACCCCAAGTGTTAAGAGGTGTTAGTATTTCTAACATTTATTTAATAAAATTTGTACTAGTATAGTCTTGATAGTACAACATGTGCTTTTAGCATTACTTACCTTGTGCTTAAACCATTTTACTATACATGATAGTTTGCAGCTAATCTCATACAGTTACTCCTAAACGATCTGCTTATCAGGTTTCCCTTTAAATAGTCGCCTTGCTATCCTCAAGGGATTTGGGTAAGTTATGTATGTAGTTTATATATCTAGAACCATCATCCTTCACCTAATACCTGTATGACCTTGGAGTATACTCTCACAAGCCACTTACATTTATAAATAAAGAACCCCTAATTAAGTCCACGGGACTTCTAATCAATATTCAATTTGCATTAGGTCTTTAGAAAATTAGGTAACCCTTTCAATGCTACTTTTTAACAACATTATTTACTGTGTTTTACAATGTATCCTATCACATTTTTTTCCACACAGGATTCTTTTAACATATATCAAGTCTTTAACGGCCAATTCAACTATGAATTTCCAATCCCACATTACTATTATATTAGGAACTACTATAGTACTTTTGTCGACCATGAGTTTGTCCAAGAAGACTTCTAAACCTTGTTAAAGTTTATTGGTGCAACTCAAAATAGAGACGAAGCAATCATCTTAGCTATTTGTAAACATATTCATAAGTGATCAAGGGAATAAATAGATACCTGTGTACTTACATCATCGGGCCTCACATTGAACTCACAAGGCAATGGGTCATCTTCATTGTGATTCTGAGCTAATGTTCCACCTTCCCCTGCACAACTCCAAGGTCAGTAAACATGTAGTTCCAAAAAAAATGTGTAGGAGCGTTTTGAGCCCAATTAGGCCCAAGCGTTTCAACTCTTGCTCTAATACCACTTATAAAATACTTCATATACTTGTATGCCATTAGGTGTGAAAAAGGGGTAAGATTTTGGTTTTGCTGTTACCACAAAATGAGTCAAACATGTTAGTGGCATATTCTTTTCTTTTGCATGACATTAATTTTGTAAAGGTTTTTAGTTATGATTAACATTCGTGGAATGCCATCCACCCCTTGATTTAATGGATGATTTGATGTCAACATATGGTAGTTTGGTTGCTCATACCAATTTATGTTAAACAACTTGTACTCCTTATAAGTAAAAATACCCTACCTGTCAAAAGGCCTTGCGTGCAACAACCAAAGATGACCAAACCAAGTTATTTCAATTTGTGTATCATAATGAGGACCTAGAAATGATAAAAGGTGTCTTACCCTGAATGGAAACATTCTTGTGCCAGATAAACCCATGAAGGATCTTAACCTAATACTCGTAATAAATAGCCTTGGTGAAGTATCAGCAATAAGAAAAAAATATTTAATCCACCAAAATATTTATCAACCAATCAGTATAAGCCATATTATCAAGGATTTGACTTCGGTAATATCACATAAATCAATTCTCAATTTACCATTTCTTATTTCTACTTTAGTTTTATACATGCTACAATACTAAATGAAAGCCACTTAATATATGACATTATGACACCACATTTATGTCTTATACAATTTCATGAAGGATTTATTTGAGTTTTTATCTCCCCCCTTAACTTGATTCTTAGTTATTAAAACTTCAACCAGAAATAATGAATCAAAACTATTATAACATAAAATGGGAGTAGCCATTCTTGTCTAACAACCTACGAGAACTTTCCTTGTTTGAATTCGAGCATTGTTGGTCTCCTTTTTAATAAACTCAGATAATAAATTCTGATGACATAAATTTAAACAAAATTGCAAAAAGAATCTGTGAGCCCTTTTTGTGTACGGCTATTTCAAAGAATACGATACTGGAATCATTCCATATAGACAATGAAGTACATTGATACAAGAACCAAATAATGCAATAAAACTAACTTATCTTTTCTGGTAACAATTATTTTCAAATGCATTATATGTACTTCAATCCATTTGCAGAACAGTATCATTTGTACAAAATAATATGGAGAGAGTAAAGCATTTAGGTTAGGCACATGAAAAAGAGACAGACACAAATGTACATGGTTCACCCACTCCGTGGGCTACGTCCACCAAACCGATCTATCATGTATTATTCATTCAATCAAAGGGAATACATTCTGCAACATCCTTGTTGCCATACATTCTTCGGTTAATCTCAGTGGAGTATCTCTAAACTATCCATTCATAAATATATAGAAATTATGACCATAAATGAGCTGTACAATGATCTTTTAATAGATACAACTCACACCTTGAGGCGTAGCGAGCATGGGAAAACTGTATTCATTTTAAAATATATAAGAAACCCTCTAAACTATACCACTCATGGTATGATTCCCTAAGTCATACCATGCAATATGGAAAGGAATGAAAGGTCCAACGCTGTCTCGCTTTAGTAAGGTAGTTCCCAAATAGATCTTCTCGTAACAGACTCTACTAAGGGAACAAGTTGATTTAAATCATATCCAAATAAATAATGTGAATCCTAATCTAGATATATGAGAAAAGTGATAGATTTCCATGAGGTGTAAGCCTTTTTATTAATTCCTGTAATCCTTTTTATCAATTCCCATAAGATGTAAACCTTTTATCATTAATCAAATATTTTATTAAAAAATAATTTGTCATGAAATATTTCTTCATCAACAAGTTCAAATAGATCATAGATAGTGGCACAATGAATTAGATTGATAATTTTATCAAAAAATGCCACTTATAAATAGTAAGAAGCATTTCCCGTTTGCTTTTGATTATGTGTGCCATCTTGGAACAAACAAATCCCTTCATGCTGAATGAAAATGTACTTGAGTTCTGAACACGCCCAAGTCGACTATGCAAAGACTGTATTTAGATCGAGTAATTGATCTACTAGAGGGCTCTTACCAAGTTCAAGTAAATCCGCTTAGAGCAATGCCAAGTGAAAGTAAAGTATGTTACTATATTAGCATGGATAAAACCTAGTGAGGAAGATGGATCAAATAAGAGCCAACCTCAAATGTAAGCTCGATCCCTCGCTTGCAGCTATGAGAAATGGAGAAACAATGTTTTTAAGGAAGACTTCTCGAATTCAGAACATCTTCTCTCTCTCGTTTCCATTTCCCTAAGAAGTTTAGAAGAAATCCTCCCCTCACACGAAGATTCCCAAAAACCCAACTAAGATACTATTCTTTCCAGCTATAGAAAAGCCCTACGTGGCCCTAAAATGACACAGGCACCTTATTAACACATTTGCGATAGCTGTTTGCAAAAAAAAACATTTAAGGAACAGTGTACTGGTGTAAGTTTATGGATCTACGGTCAACTGAAAAGCCCCATTGGACATTGGAACCATATACCATTTTTTTTTTACTGAACCTGTTGGGATAATTGAAAGGCATGATCTCGTAATGAGTTCAGAGGAAGATGTGTTACCCAAAAATAGGAAAAACTCCCAAGCAAAACGTTGAAGGGAAAATACCATTCGAACTTACCCATTTTCAGATCGTGGGACATGTTAACCATCATGCATCTCGAGATCTTCAAGAAAATTTTTACCAAATGACAAAAGAAAATTCCTTGTCCACATATCTAAGAAAACATACCCTTTACTCGAGATGAAATCAGCCCAAATGGACGACTTAAACCTTGAACCCATCATGCAACAAAAAGGAGAGGAAACACTCGACCGGTCTTCCATTCACAATTGATTTCTGCATGACTGATCTACTGAAATCATAGAGACATATTTCTCCTAACTATCACTCGGAATCCCCAATTGGGAGAATGCCAACAACTCCCATCGTGCTGGTAAGGTTGACTGGGAGAAAGCCTTTCCCCAAAAATAGAAATTTCATTTCTCTCTAAAGGATTCCATGCCTCCCCACAGCTCGAATCCCCATAATATAATATTACTCATTTAATGAGAAGTGCCATGCTCCTTGGCCAGAATTTCTAAACATAGCAATTTGCCGTTGCAATTGTCAGGAGGATTTTAGGCTAAGAATTCCCAAGATTTTGGTGACTGTTTCGGCCCTAAACTTTGGTCACGGCTGTCAAGGTTTAGGGAGGATTTATTTCCCTTATTCAAGCTGAACCTCTTCTTCAATTAAGCCAATATTTAAAGAACGAGAAAAACAAGAGGATCTTAATTAAAAAATCACACTTTTAGTTGAAAGAATTAATCCTTCCTTTCCCTATTATTAAATTAAGAAGATGTGACGCATCATTGTTTTCCTTTTCTTATGATATATTAATTCTTTTCAAAAGACTTAATCCATCTTCATTATGTCTAGAAGGAATAAATCCATCCTTAGACTTTATAATAATAATAATTAATGTCTTCTTTTTATAAAAGGACTTAATGTCTAAAGGACTTAATACTTTATGTCTCTTTTTATAAAGAGACTTTAATGTATCATTTCTCCTTATAGATAGACTTCATATACTTGTCTTTTTATAAGGACTTAATCTATTATTTTCCTTATAGATGGAATTCAAATAATAATACTTGTCTTTTATGAAGACTTAATTTATCATTTTATTTGTCCTTATGATATAATTTATATCATATGTCTTTAATCAAACCTTTTTCTGATCCCTTAGCGGAAGTCCATCCACCACCCTAGTTCTTGTCGCACCTGTGTTTGTCAGCCCCCTTTGCGTTTATAAATTTTTGCCTAACCAAATTAGCAGGAGACTAGGGTTTTTCACTTATGCTTTCCTCTTTTGGGTTACATACTAAAGGAAATATTATGGCTCCCAAACCATTCGTTATTCAACCTAGTGGTTTTCCAGTTGCTTGCTGTTAAGTTGTCTTGATGTTTTATGATTTAGGAAGTTAATCACCTAACTTTCAGGTTTCTTCTGGTGGGGCCTTGGCCTTGAGCTCCTCACCCAGAAGCCCTGATACAATAACATTCAAAATTGGAATTTGCTTAGGGGTATATAGGAGGGACATTACCTCCTTTCCCCCTAAAGTTAACACCATCCTCAGTGTTCGTGTCCTTCAACAATTTTCCTTCCTTTTTTGAGTCGTCCTTGCTTTGCTTTGTATTTCCCTTCATGATCCTGTATTAATTTTCCTTGACCTCACAAGTTGCTATTTGTTCAGGACCTGTAGTTTCCTGTAACACAATTTGGGTCCTCCCAAAATTTATTTAGTAAACTACGTCATAAATTTTAATTCAGCTTAAAAACATAAGTGAAAGATGTATGTGCAACACCACAATTACAATTTATGGAACACTTTCTAGTTTTTTTATTGGTATCATAATACCAATTATTTTCCAAAATGCAATTGATTCATCAATAAAACATGATTACTATCCTTTGGGTGTCGGTTTTATCACATTACACATTAAGCATGTAATAGTCTAATTACTCAGAAATTCGTTTAACTGTTTTATGTTCATTATGTTTTCCAAACTCTCTTGAGTTTCCTTTTCCATTCTTGTGTGGTCTTACAACAATTTCTGAGGTTACTCTCCCTTTTAACCACTAGTTAAAAGTTTTTCCCTCAGTGACATCAAACAACGTCCTGTCTTTCAGATGTCCAATTTTTCCTAGGTCTTCTGCCACACCATATGCCTAACACCAATGTTCTCACATGACAATCGCTTTCCTAAAACCATTGTGATCTCGTAGCATATATGCCTAACACAAATGTGCTCACGCAACAATCAGTTGCCTAACACCATGGTGCTCACGCGACATTCAATTTTTTTATTTTTTTCCTTGTTCATATTCCGTATAAATTTTTAACATTGACCATTTGTAATGCACCCTCCTTGGTGCTTTGCATGACTTTACTGTCATTGTCTCGATTCGTGAATCGACTATATGGTCAGTGAAATCATTCATTGATAACCCAAATTTTCAATGATCAATTATCAAAATTTCATAATTTATAGCGATTTTAATTCGTCATCCACAAGTTATATAACCCTGTAAATCATCTAAAATTTCTCCTTACCCTTTTCTAAGCAATTGGGTGCAACTTAAAAATGCAGGAGGATTTTACACACCGTAGTGCACGTTGATTGCATCAATGGTCATAATCTTGATGAAGCTTGCCATGTTAGTATGTAAACAATATCATCCACAGTTAGTCCTTGGTTATAAACCTTGGTATTCGATCATTATAATAAGTAAAACATCACCCATACTTAACCTTATTATTTATGGTAGCAAATATTTTTCTAACAGTTAACCCTGACTGATAGTGTTCCTAGCATATCCTGCCATGTTAGCATATAACATTATACAACATTCATCAACTCACTTATTTTTAATATCAATATCTTTAGATAATAAAATACATATAAGCTCTTAAAATGCCAATATCAATATGACCCAAGAAACAACAATGCTATCAAATTCTCAATGGATTTAATCACAAGATTACCAACAAGATCCTTAGCACTAGAATCAATTCTAGGGTTCTTACTAGAATCTACAAATAGACATATGATAACAATAAGCATCCATTCCAACAAATAGTCTACTTACTTACCAGATCAATACCCAAAATGAAAGTACCATCCATGAGCTAATCAAAACATAAGATAGTTCAAAATCAAAACTCCAAGCACAAGGAACCAATTCTAGAACATTCACCAATAAGAGCATGATTCTAAGAATTCATTTACTTAACGATTTTGAAGCTGGTACTTGTAACTATACAAAGTCTTTTCGGTATGTATAACATCATTCACCAATATCCAAAACAGCCCTAGCGGGATCAACAAGGATTAAGAAATAAATTTTGCCAATCTATCTCTTTAAGGATTTCAATGCTCAATCCAGCACTATCATGAACATAAAGAGATAGTGTTTGACTTATATTTTTATATGTCACTTTAGTGAAAAAGAAATAGGTTTAAAAACACAAAAATTCAATACCTCTATTTATAACCATGAAATCATCATCAACTTTCAATCCTTCACTTTACTACCATGTCACGAAATGTGTCAAAGCTTCTTTAATCATTAAATCATATCCTTAGTATTCAAATCACAAGAGAGGAGAATAAGTGTCAAAGGAAAAAATCACCAATAATCAGATTTCAATTAGTATAATTTCAGCAATCAACTACAAAAACAAATTCAGAATTGATGCCTATGTAATCGATTTGATTTCGAAGCCAAATAAGGATTCAATCTAAATATTCAACCAAAAGGTCAATGTATTACATATATCAGCAGCAATCCCATATAATCAATGTTTCCTGTCGATTGTTATCAACCAAATTTCAATAGGCAAAGAACTCAGATTTGAAGCAAATGATACCAATGTTAAGTGCAAAGTTGTTGGAGGACTGACGGCATTCCCTCTCAAGATTTTTATATTCGATGATTTAGATAACAAAAAAAATTCTCCAACAGTGTTAATTCCCAAAGAGATTACAGAGGAACAATCCTTTCAAAATAAGGTAATCCTAGTTTCAGATGTATGACATGGTTGTCATCAAACCACCCAAAATGTTATGATGAGTAGATCATCCATATGATTTTGTGCAAACTATTTGTTCATGGTTTGCATGAAACCCCAAGTGTTAAGAGGTGTTAGTATTTCTAACATTTATTTAATAAAATTTGTACTAGTATAGTCTTGATCGTACAACATATGTTTTTAGCATTACTTGCCTTGTGCTTAAACCATTTTACTATACGTGATAGTTTGCGGCTAATCTCATACAGTTACTCCTAAATGATCTGCTTATCAGGTTTTCCTTTTAATAGTCACCTTGCTATCCTCAAGGGATTCAGGTAAGTTATGTATGTAGTTTATATATCTAGAACCATAATCCCTCACCTGATACCTCTACAACCTTGGAGTATACTCCCAGGAGCCACTTACATTTATAAATAAAGAACCCCTAATTAAGTCCACACGACTTATAATCAATATTCAATTTGTATTAGGTATTTCGAAAATTAGGTAACCCTTTCAATGCTACTTTTTAACAACATTATTTATTGTGTTTTACAATGTATCCTATCACAATTTTTTCCATGCGGGATTCTTTTAACATATATCAGGTCTTTAACGGCCAATTCAACTATGAATTTCCAATCCCACATTACTATTATAATAAGAACTACTATAGTACTTTCGTCGACCATGAGTTTGTCCAAGAAGACTTCTATACCTCGTTAAAGTTTATTGGTGCAACTCAAAATAGAGACGAAGCAATCGTCTTAGCTATTTGTAAACATATTCGTAAGTGATCGAGGGTATAAACAGATACCTGTGTACGTACATCATCGGGCCTCCCATTGAACTCACAAGGCAATGGGTCATCTTCATTGTGATTCTGAGCTAATGTTCCACCTTCCCCTGCACAACTCCAAGGTCAGTAAACATGTAGTTTCAAAAAAAAGTGTGTAGGAGCGTTTTGAGCCCAATTAGGCCCAAGTGTTTCAACTCTTGCTCTGATACCACCTGTAAAATACATCATATACTTCTATGCCATTAGGTGTGAAAAAGGGGTAAGATTTTGGTTTTGCTGTTACCACAAAATGAGTCAAACATGTTAGTGGCAGATTCTTTTCTTTTTCAGGACATTAATTTTGTAAAGGTTTTTAGTTATGATTAACATTCGTGGCATTCCATCTACCCAATTTGATTTAATGGATGATTTGATGTCAACATATGGTATTTTGTTTGCTCATACCAATTTATGTTCAACAACTTGTACTCCTTATAAGTAAAACCACCCTACCTGTCAAAAGGCCTTAGGTGCAACAACCAAACATGACCAAACCAAGTTATTTCAATTTGTGTATCATAATGAGGACCTAGAAATGATAAAAGTTGTCTTACCCTAAATGGAAACATTCTTGTGCCAAATAAACCCATGAAGGATATTAACCTAATACTCGTAATAAATTGCCTTGGTGAAGTATCAGGAATAAGACAAAAATATTTAATCCACCAAAATATTTATCAACCAATCAGTATAAGCCCTGTTATCAAGGATCTGACTTCGGTAATATCACATAAATCAATTCTCAATTTATCATTTCTTATTTCTGCTTTAGTTTTCTACATGCTACAATACTAAATGAAAGCCACTTAATATATGACATTATGACACCACATTTATATCTTATACAATTTCATGAAGGCTTTATTTGAGTTCTTATCTCCCTCCTTAACTTGATTCTTAGTTATTAAAACTTCAACCAGAAATAATGAATCAAAACTATTATAACATAAAATGGGAGTAGCCATTATTGTCTAATAGCCTACCAACACTTTCCTTATTTGAATTCGAGCATTGTTGGTCCCCTTTTTAATAAACTCAAATAATAAATTCTGATGACATAAATTTAAACAAAATTGCAAACAGAATCTGGGAGCCGTTTTTGTGTACGGCTATTTCAAAGAATACGATACTGGAATCATTCCATATAGACAATGTAGTACATTGATACAAGAACCAAATAATGCAATAAAACCGACTTAACTTTATGGTAACAATTATTTTCAAATGCATTATATATACTTCAATCCATTTGTAAAACAGTATCATTTGTACAAAATAATATGGAGAGATTAAAGCATTCAAGCACATGAAAAAGAGATAGACACAAATGTACATGGTTCACCCACTCCGTGGGCTATGTCCACCAAACTGATCTATCATGTATTATTCATTCAATCAAAGGGAATACATTCTACAACATCTTTGTTGCCATACATTCTTCGGTTAATCTCAATGGAGTATCTCTAAACTATCCATTCATAAATATATAGACATTACGACCATAAATGAGCTATACAATGATCTTTCAATAGATACGACTCACACCTTGAGGTGTAGCAAGCCTGGGAAAACAGTATTCATTTTAGAATATATAAGAAACCCTCTAAGCTATACCACTCATGGTATGATTCTCTAAGTCATACCACGCATGGAAAGGAATGAAAGGTCCAACACTGTCTCGCTTTATTAAGGTATTTCCCAAATATATCTTCTTGTAACAGACTCTAAGGTGAGATACTCCTCTCCTCTATTGCAATCGAAATACAATACGTCCCGGACATATTCTATAGTAACAGACTCTACTAAGGGAACAAGTTGATTTAAATCATATCCAAATAAATAATGTGAATCCTAATCTAGATATATGAGAAAAGTGATAGATTTCCATGAGGTGTAAGCCTTTTTATTAATTCCCGTAATCCTTTTTATCAATTCCCATAAGATGTAAAACTTTTATCATTAATCAAATATTTTATTGAAAAATAATTTGTTGTGAAAGATTTATTCATCAACAAGTTCAAATAGATTGTAAATAGTGGCACAATGAATTAGATTGATAATTTTATCAAACAATGCCACTTATAAATAGTAAGAAGCATTTCTCGTTTGCTTTTGATTATGTGTGCCATCTTGGAACAAACAAATCCCTTCATGCTGAATGAAAATATACTTGAGTTCTGAACGCGCCCAATTCGACTATGCAAAGACTGTATTTAGACCGAGTAATTGATCTACTAGAGGGATCTTACCAAGTTCAAGTAAATATTCTTAGAGCAATGCCAAGTGAAAGTAAAGTCTGTTACTGTATTAGCATGGATAAAACCTAGTGAGGAAGATGGATCAAATAGGAGCCAGCCTCAAATGTAAGCTCGATCCCTCGCTTGCGACTGTGAGAAATGGAGAAACAATGGTTTTAAGGAAGACTTCTCGAATTCAGAACATCTTCTCTCTCTCGTTTTCGTTGCCATGAGAAGTTTAGAATAAATCCTTGCCTCACACAAAGATTCCCAGAAACCTAACTAAGATACTGTGCTTTGTAGCTACAGAAAAGCCCTACGTGGCCCTAAAATGACACATGCTCCTTATTAACACATCTGCGATAGCTATTCCCAAAAAAAAAAAACATTTTAAGGAACAGTGTACCGGTGTAAATTTATGGATCTATGGTCAACTGAAAAGCCCCATTAGACATTGGAACTGTATACCGTTTTTTTTTACTGAACCTATTGGGATTATCGAAAGGCATGAGCTCGAAATGAGTTCAGAGGAAGATGTGTTACCCAAAAATGGGAAAACCGCCCAAGCAAAATGCTAAAGGGAAAATACCATTCAAACTTACCCAGTTTCAAATCATGGGACATGTTAGACATCATGCATCTTGAGATCTTAAAGCAAATTTTTACCAAATGATAAAAGAAAATTCCTTGTCCATAGATCTAAGAAAACATACCCTTTACTTGAGATGAAATCAGCCCGAATGGACAACCTAAACCTCGAACCCATGATGCAATGAGAAGGAGAGGAAACGCTCTACCGGTCTTCCATTCACAATTGATTTCTGCATGAGTGATCTAATGAAATCGTAGAGACTTATTTCTTCTAACTACCACTTAGAATCCGCAATTGGGAGAATGCTAGAAACTCCCATTGTGCTGGTAAGGTCGACTGGGAGAAATCCTTTTCCCAAAAACAAAAATTTCATTTCTCTCTGAAGGATTCCATGCCTCCCCACAGCTCGACTCCCCATAATATAATATTATTCATTTAATGAGAATTTCCATGCTCCTCGACCAAAACTACTAAACATAGAAATTTGTCGTTGCAGTTGTCATGAGGATTTTAGGCCAAGAATTCCCAAGATTATGGCGATCGTTTCGGCCCTAAACTTTGGTCACGACTGTCAAGGTTCAGGGAGGATTTATTTCCCTTATTCAAGATGAACCTCTTCTTCAATTAAGCCAATATTTAAAGCACGGGAAAAACAAGAGGATCTTAATTAAAAATTCACACTTTAAGTTGAAAGAATTAATCCTTCCTTTCCCTATTATTAAATTAAGAAGATGTGACCCATCATTGTTTTCCTTTTCTTATGATATATTAATTCTTGTCAAAAGACTTAATCCATCTTTATTATGTCTAGAAGGAATTAATCCATCCTTAGACTTTATAATAATAATAATTTGTCTTCTTTTTATAAAATGACTTAATTTCTAAAGGACCTAATGCTTTATGTCTCTTTTTATAAAGAGACTTTAATGTATTATTTCTCCTTATAGATAGAATTCATATACTTGTCCTTTTATAAGGACTTAATCTATTATTTTGTTTGTCCTTATGATATGGTTTATATCATAATACTCCATGTCTCTTATCTATTATTTTCCTTATAGATGGACTTCAAATAATAATACTTGTCTTTTTTGAAGACTTAATTTATCATTTTATTTGTCCTTATGATATAATTTATATCATATGTCTTTAATCAAACCTTTTTCCGATCTCTCAGCGGAAGTCCATCCACCACCCTAGTTCTTGTCGCACCTATGTTTGTCAGCCCCCCTTGCGTTAATAAATTTTTTCCTAACCAAATTACCAGGAGACTAGGCTTTTTCACTTACACTTTCCTCTTTTCGGTTGCATACTGAAGGAAATATTATGGCTCCCAAACCAGTCGTTATTAAACCTAATGGTTTTCCAGTTGCTCACTGTTAAGTTGTCTTGATGTTTCATGATTTAGGAAGTTAATTGCTTAACTTTCAGGTTTCTTCTAGTGGGGCCTTGGCCTTGAGCTCCTCACCCAGAAGCCCTCATACAATAACATTCAAAATTGCAATTTACTTAGGGGTATATAGGAGGGACATTACAGGCTAGATGGGCCTTCATCTCCCTAGAGTAGTTATGTACTTATAAATATTTGCTCATACTTAGGATCCTTTCTTCAGCTTTCTCCCCTGTGTTTATCTCTCCTTCATAGGTTGGGGATTTTATCTTCCTGAACTCTCCCCAGAGATTGCCATCATTTCTTTGTTTCTTTATGCAAGGAGAAAGAGAATCATCACTAGAAGGACTGTGACAATCTATTTCTGGAGGTTCAGGGGTGTGTTCTTCTTTTCCTTCTTCTCTCGGGCTGCTATCCCGATTATCATAGAATTATTTCTTGAACTTGTTGGTTGAATTAGTGGGTTTTCCCTGCGGTCTTCCTCCCGTCATGTTCAACAACAAGGATTCATTAATTTCTTGTTGTTCCTTTCTTTCATTCATATTATCATCATTGAAACTTTGTAAGTCTTCTTGAAGACTTTGTATGGTTTTGAGTATATTAGAATTTAGTTCAACCACCAGTTTTGTTTCCTGTGTGGGGGTATTCAACTTTCCTTGTTGGCTGTCGTCTTCTTCTGTGTTCATGGAAATTCTTGACTTATCTTTAACTGTCAAGGGGTGGAGTGGCAGGATTTGGATCCCTTACAAGATCACTTGGAGAAGTAATTGGTTTTACTTGATGTTACAGGTTTTACTTAGTTCATGTTGAACTAAAGCAACTTCTATTCATTTTGTGCGGGGTCACTTAGATGATGAAGATCTACTACGACCACTAAACTTGGCATGCTACCTATGCTATACTACGCCATTTATTTTTGAAGACAAAAAGACCAAAGTCCTATCCTTGCAAATCTTACTACTATTGTTTGCGTTATTGTTTATGCATAGCTAGGGTTTATTAGAACTATGTCTATCTAGTTAACATTATTATTGTGGTTTAAGGATTAATAAAATTTATTCCTATGCTTAGTATTTATCACATATGATTCGAATGTTTTTAAGCCTAAGTAATGGAGGATTAAGTCATAAGACTTAGCCATATTGTATTATAGTTTATATGCCATATGATATATATATATATATATATATATATATGAAGGTCCTTTCATGGCATATTCCATATGCCATGAACCTTGGCATATCGTATGCCAACGATGATATGGATGGTGGTTCCAATACAAATCACATTTGGGGTTTTTAAACTATAGGCATGAGAGTAAAATATCACGACATTGGTGGTGGATAGGTTGGCGGAGTAAATTTTCCTCGAGATGGATAAAAATAAAACCCTATGCTTGGTTTGTCGTGGATGGAAGAACCATTTTTCATTGCTGTGGGTATGCTCTATTCGGCTCTCTGGTTTTGTCAAAGAGTGGAGGACTGGTTTTCTTTGCACCTTGGGAAGGTATGGTCTTCACTTGGTTTTGCAGTGTTATAATATTCATTTTTTTCAAGTGGATGATTATCATACTTCTAATGGGCCTCTATTCCTTTTTTCAAGTGACATGGCTTCCATTATGCGGGTCGTTGTGTTTACCAGGATGTCTATGAATACCCTTCATGGGTAAGCCCTGTAAAAACAAGCTTGAACTGCTACCTCTGCATTAGATGTTTTTAGCAAAGATTTTAAGCTCTGTGTTGTAAAGAGTAATGTGATGAATGATTTGGTTTAAGGGTTTCAATTGTGTAATTCTCTTGTGTTATTGGGCATCCATGGATGCGTATCTACATTTAGTTTAGGGAGGGTTTTTATATGTAAAAGATGGAGACTCTGTGTTTCAGCCATTTAGATAATGGGATATTATATTACATGAATGTGTACATTTTTAATTGTAAATGGTAGAAGGTTCACTTGTATGTATTCACAGCTGGGGTTTAACATTGATACGCTGATAGCTTGGAAAGGCTGTGACCATACGAGTTTTTGATTTCTGTAACTTAAACATTTGTTTTGGTATGTTGATGGAGGTTTTGCTTATTGGTTTTAAATGAATAGTTTAACTTACTGTTGTGCCATTGCTTGCAATGAAAGCTCTGTTGATGCGCGACTATGTATTTTCTTACTGGAAAATGTTATTAATGGTGATTTATGATGTAATTTACTTACTTGTGATTTAATATGGATACATCCGCAAGCTTAGCTTACTGTTGCGAAAAATGTAAATGCCATGGCTGTGATAGCGTAGGAAGTAGAGTTTTTACTTGGATTATTTTAATGGGGTTCTTGCCTCTTGGCCGTGAACCTAGAAAATGAATTGATGTGTGTATATTTTGTTTAAATTATGTGTTGACAGAGCAATGATTTTGATTATGGTTAATATTGATTTTTGGGTTCGAGCTTGATAGCTACAATTTCAACCCTTATGTAAAAATGCTTAGCATGTGTAAAAGTTTCAATGGTTAATCCTTTATGTAATTTTGTTTCGTTATCGTAGATTACTTTTGGTTTATGTGGAAATTTGTAAATCTTGGCAGTGTTGTTAATTTTGCAAATTGAATCCTACATGATTCGACGCCTGTGGTGGTTTGATATAACCTCTGTTTTTAAGACATCATCCCACAAGATTCGATCTTGGGCTGCGTGGGTTTGTGTTTTTTATGTTATAAGCGTGGATTTTGTTTTGGAAAAAGTGCTGACACGATTCGATCCTCGAACCTTTAAATGGATACGATATGCAATAATGAGTTTGTATTGCATTTATGTTTGATTCTTATTTTGATAGTAGATAATGTGTTTATTGTTTATAATAATCGTGCCTTTAGAACTTGGTAGGTCTTGATGGCTAGCATACAATGTGGGTAAAGTTATAAAGTGGAAACTATTTGTTTGTAGTTCGTTTATGGTAATTGGTAGGTTTAAAATAGGCTAACTCTGTTTATCTTGTGTTTATATATATATATATATATATATAATTTAAAGTTTTAGGAGTTATATTTAGGTTAGAATCTTCTGTATAGAATTTATGCTAGGGTTATAGGTAATAGTTTCGATGGTTATAATTTATACAAGCCTGCTGGCAATATGAAATATGCCAGCGGAGTAAAGATATAAGGTTAGTTTTTAAATAGTTCTAGGTAGATAAAGTTCCTCAGTTAGGGTTAATAAGATTCATGTACAAAATATCTGATATTATTTTTATGTTTTGAACTTGAAATAATAAACAAGAATCCTAACTCAATTAAAATATAGACTATGTTTAAAGAAATACCTGTGTTAGAGAAAATTGAAATTAACCTATAAATGATTAAATAAAATGTAGAAAATAACAAAGACCAAATCCTCCTACTAATAAAACTAAAGGTGATAGTATATCATGACAAATATGAATAAGATATATTTTCCTAACTAGAATATCAAGTTTGAGTAGATTAAATAACCTAGCCTTTGTTAAAATAAATACCTCTGTTAGGGAAGATCAAATTTAATCTATAAGTGAAGAAAGAAATGATGCAGGAAATATCCTAGCTATAGCAGACAACTACTAATTATCCATTTAGAATTTGACCTCCTCATTTAATAAGAAAACATGTGTAATTTGCAAGGGAAGAGTCAAGAACCTCATACCTGCAAGTTGAAGCTATTTTAATGGTTGAAAATCCTGCACACTCAAATACCCAGCATTAATAAGTTCATAGACAGATTTGACCTCTATTCAAATAACTGAATAACTTGGGAACTACCACGATCCACCCAACCATGACCTGAAACCGATCCTGGTTTCAATCCAGATCCCCCCGAGCTGGTTCCAACATGCAAGTAGCTTAGAGCTCCTAGGGTAAGGCTTCTCTATCTGGGATGTCAGGTTCTGTATCAGTTTTCCTTTTTCCTCTTAGGAAAACTATTCTCCAAGAACTCTCTTGAATATCATCAGGTAGAATTTTGGAATCATCAAAAGTTCCCCAAGCCTCTCTTTGGCTTGGGTTATTATAGACAAACTTTTCAAGAAAAGGGGCAGTTAAATCAAGAATCATTTGATTTCTTGAAATAACCCTTTTTATTTAATTTAGGTAATTTTAATATTTATTTAAATTTAACTTAGGGATATTTTCATTATTACTTATAGTTACTAGTATTATTCCTATGCTTACTCTTTTATACATATCACGTATAAATTATATATTTATACATATACCATTTGTTAACATTTTAACTTTGGTATCATATAGCATGATCCCTAATCATATGACACTTTTATTTTAGCTTAGCCACTTTCTTTAAAAATTCCTTCAGGTAGGGGTTAGGTCAAATAGGTTAGGAAACTCTAAACCTCCTTGCATGTTGGATTCCCTCTTATAACATGGTATTTCTACAGTACTTTGATCAGATACAAAAATTCAAATTTTCATTTAATCAATTAACAATAAGTAAGATGAGATCAATGTTTTATCAGAGTCGTTTTCACTTAACATATTAATTTTCCAGCAACTCCTAGCGCTTATCTAGAGCCCATACTGAATGCTAAAAATATGGAGTTATAAACTTAGTGCAATTCTAGATCTGCTTGCTAAACACTAATGCTAGGATATATTTGTAGGATACACCTAGGGATACAAGGCCAAGGATTTGATGTTCCAGAGCATATGCTCAACATCAACTTGGAAGGCTCTAGGGCTTATGCCCAACACTTCCAATTTTTATCTTTTCATGTGCTTCAGAGCTTCATGCTCAACACAAATGTTTCATCACTCATGTGTTCCAGAGCTTCTTGCTCAAAAAAAATATAAATAATCATGTGCTCCAAAGCTTCTTTCTCAACACAAACATCAAATACTCATGTGCTCCAGAGCTCCTCGCTCAACACAAAACATCTCATCAATTATGTGCTTCAGGGTCCACTTCCAACACATGAAATCATATATATAAAACATATGCAATTGGCTTATGCCCATTGTATCAAACAAATCATTATGTTCACATGTAGTGGGGTCTTATGCCCAATATACCAAATAAAACATCAAAGTAACATCATAAGCAATGTGGCTTATGCCCATAAGTGTTAGGTCAAAATTTGGGATATTACAATATGGGATATTGATATGTAAATGAAAGTTGAGGTGTACTTTGAGATAGAACGAGTACAATATATTTTTCAAAGATACTTACATGATTATATTAAATGTTGTTTTAGTGGCATCTATTAACACTTGAAAGAGTTGAGTATGTTTATACATGAGCTTCATTTGAGTGGTGAAATGACCCACATGTTGATTGGCTACAAGGTAGATGGATTCTTATAGCGCAAGGGGCACGAGATGTCTTGCACATGAGGAGGATAATAATATTATATCAATATTCATGTTGTTTAATTTTGACTATCAATATCTCTATGACTTGTGGGTGAGTGTGAGTTTTGACATGAAATACGACTTGCCCGAAGTGGTTCTTCAACGGCGATACCCCTTAGAACATTGATAGAAGAGTAGAGTTGATGTAAGGTGTTGGACCTAGTACTATTAGGGGGTGTGGAGGCTATCACACCCTGGTTTTGACTCCGTTGCATTAAATGTACATGATGTATATATTGAAATGATCATGGTGCGGAGCTAAAGGCCAAGGCCCCACCATTGATCGGTTATGCTATGTTTTGGATTTAAACTTGTCACCGATGGTATATCGTGGTATGTGGCACATATTAAGTTTATCATCATGTAAATATGCATCTTTAATTAAATAACCTAACCAGCTACGATCGCGGCAACTAAAATGAGAAAGGGGCATGATTTTCACAAGGATAAGGGTGGGGAATTTGTCAAACCTTGGGCCAATGAGGGAAAATACCCATGTGTCTTCTTTCCTTGCCATACCCAACCACCTTCATTAAGAATTTCTGCTGGTAGCTGGGGGAATTTATGGCAGTTATTGTTTTGGGAGTGGGTGTAGTAGGACTGTCAGTCCTTGCCCACACGCCCACTCCACTCATGGTTGACTTCACAATGGAAAAGGAAAAAAACCACGGTGATCACTCTGGGGACAGACTACTCTCTCCACAATAGTGCGGAAGCTCTCACGCACTTTCGATCTGCATTCTCCACTATTGTTCATGCCTCACATTTTCATTCATTCCTCATGATAGTTTGATCGCTCCCAGGCACGGGATTCTTTACTGTTGGTCTCACGCAGCTGGAAGGGAGGAGCCATTCCATTGCCATTCACATTTTCCTCACGAAGGAATCGACTATGTTTCAACTTGTATTTGGGACTGAGTGTGGATTTCTATCACGCGCTGTGTTTTTCCATTGTTGTTACTCGCGGAGCTAGCTGGGAGTCATTCAGCCACTATCACCCATGATTTTCCTGTGGGAAGCCATTTTACACTCAGGGACTGCGTGTAAGTTTTGCTTACTGTTTTGTGGCTTGTGCTTATGTTTCCCCTCTGTCTTCGGGAGTCTGGATAAGTGTCCTTGGTGGTTTTGTTTCCTAGGACGGGTCATTGTTTTCCTCATGTTGTAAATTATGTGCACTGATACGTTCAGTGGACTGTGGTAAATTCGTTTGAGAGTTATTTTGGCCATGATAGGGCCAATAATGACTCAGGAGTCATTTTCCCTGTTAAGCTGTGATAGCTGATTTAATTGCATGCGTGCAATGGTTGGACTTCAGACTGTGTTAGGAGTAGGGATGGGGGGGCTTGGTTTTCTTGATAAACCTGGTGTGGCTGGAAACCACACAAACAGAGCTAGAAGGATGACCTTCTTCTCCACCACCCCTGAATAGCACTGGAAGGGAATGCAGGGCCTAAGGGACTGTGTAGCAGAGAAGGGACTGATTCCTTGTGTTGGGTGTGTGTGGGTGTCTTAGAGGTTAGACTAGTTCTGGTGTAGGTGTTCTTTGCTCTGTAATGAGATCACCAGCTTAGCATTGAGCCTTTCCCCAACTCCTTGAAGGCCTAATAAACCTAACTGTGTTGGCTTGGCTAGGCTTTGTGTATCCTTGGCTATGTGTAAGCCTGCTTGTTCCCTTATTCCTCAGAGAATTATTCCCAGCTCGAGGGTGGTAGCGCTGTTGAGATATTAAGGAGCACGCTGGCCTATGGTTGGGTGGAACGTTGTAGCGACGTAGCTGGTTGTGGATTGAGTTCTTCATAAGATAAGTGATCTTGTGCATTTTGCTTCTGCAACTAGATTTTCGGTTAATGATTATGTTGAACATGTTGAATGAATGCTTGAATGAATGCATGTTAATTCCACTGTGCAAGATACATAATTGTAGCTGTGTATGCTGAATAATTGCACCTGTGCATGATAAATATTCATGTGTGCATATTCTAGTTCAAGGTCTTTGTTTAAGCATTTTGTTTCAGCAATTTTATGCATGCACATGTTCATGGGTCTCTTAGCCTGGGTGGTTATGTTAGAATAATCAACCCATAGTTAGCTACCTTAGACATTAATTTAATTATTTTTGTCTTATTTTCCTAGTTCATGTGTCCCACCTTATGCAAGTTGTCAATTACCTATCCATAGTGGTCCAACTTGCCTAATTCGACCCATGTAGCACTTGGGAAACCTCAAGGAATCAATTATACTTTATTCCTGGTCTCCTAGGCACCATTTTGCTTTTTCTGCTTTATTGCCTTCTTTTTCAGTGCTTTAAGGCAATAGGGAAAGTTTGACTAGGTGAGGTGAACTAGTTTTTTGTCCTCTTCATCCTCCACTCTTTTCTCCTTGTAAAAGCATGTATGAGTTGTCATTCCAACACTCTTTATCTTGCCTAAGCGCTTTTTCCAATTCGTGAGCTCCATGACTGATTTGGGATCAACTTTTTGCATCTATGGGGGATTTGCTTAATTTTAGTAAGCCTGCTTTATGCTAGATTCGAATTGATCCTCATGCATTCAAATCCCTTATGTAATTATTTAATGAAGAAACCTATTATGTTACAAGTTTGGATATTGTACACTTATTCAATACAGTTTAGTGTTCAGCTCATTATTCAGTCTCTTTTGTGAGTGATTTTGCATGTTCAATTGATAATTGTTGTGAGTAAAATTAATCTATCACTGGGTTCAATTTTCACATTGTATCAGATCCATTGTAGATCAATTTCTCTCCTTCAAAATTTTTTTGCAGGTTCGACATCAGTGACTGGGAGCCTTCTACTGACAGCCGGGACAATTTCTAAGCTATGGATCAATCTCAGAAGATCATCTTGACTCCTTTCAATTTCTTTGAATGGAAAGCAGAGATGGAGATACTGTTGAGAGCGAAAGGCCTCTACAGGGTGACTATGGCAACAGAAGCAGAGCCCAATGCAGCTACAAAGAAGATAAAATGGCACAACAGGAGGGATGAGGCTTATGGTCTCTTGTGTCTGAGTATTTCCAGAGACCTCCTTTTCCATCTTGATGGATTGACATACTTAATGAATTATGGGAGAAGCTTACTGATCTTTTTGTAAATACAAATGAGATGAGGGGACATCAAATCAAAAATGAGCTGATTTCCCTTATTCCCAATAGCTTTGAATCTCTGCAACTCTATTTCTCCAAGTTCAAAGCATTTGTTTTGCAACTGAAACAGTGTGGGATCAAAAAGAAGGATGATCAGCTAGTCTTGGTCATTCTCTTGAAGCTTGGCCCTAACTATTCAGTGTTTTTTTTGACCTTCTATGCCACAAAACTGACAGCTTGAACCTGGAAGATGCCTAGCCTTGCAGATTTCATGGAATCTCTCACACAAGAACAAGACAAGCTGGTGATGATGGGCACCATCAAACCATCCAAAGATCAAGCTCTGATTGCTAGAGATTCGAAGGTGGATTCAAAAAGAAAAAATAAATCTAAAAAGCCACCTGAGCAAAAGAGAGACAAGAAACAGTCTCCGGAGGAGCCACAAGGTTCTAAGAAGAACTAGCAGAAGAAGAAAAACAAAGGAGAAATGAGCAAGTGTGCATACTGCAATAAGGGAAATCACACTAAAAGCTCTTGTATGAAGAAGCAAATAGACATGCTGACCCAACTCCTGGAGAAGAATGGCATCTCCCTTCCAGACAGCTCAAAGAAGAGAGAAGGAGGATCAAGTTTAGATGATAGAGAGAGAGTTCATGCATTGGTTGCTGGCACATCAAGCTCACCCAGTTTTATCATTGATTCTGGAGCTTCAAGACACATGGTTTCGACCAAGGAGGAATTCTCCTCACTTAACATGTCGAAGGGACCACCTATAGTACTGGGAGATGAATCTCTCACTGAAATTTTGGGCAAAGGGAGGATTGATCTTGATCATGGTCAGTTCAGCAATGTGTTGTATGTGCCTGGTCTTGCCTCCAACCTCTTATCAGTGTACTAGATGACTCACACTGAGTCTCCAAAGAAGGTCATATTCTCCCCTGATGAAGTTGAGATCACAGAGATCTCAAGTGGTAAAGTCATTGCAAAAGGAGTTGTGAATCATGCTCAGAAGGTATACATGTTCTCACACTTCCTACCCTACTCAAACCCCTCTGCTCTTCTGATTCATGCTAATGAAGCAAGAAAGCTTTGGCATGAAATATTTGGCCACCTAAATTACAAGTGTCTTTCTAATCTTAGTGAAAAAGAGATGGTCATAGGGTTTCCCAAGATAAAATTTTCCAAAGGAGTCTGCCAAGGTTGTATCCTAGGAAAACACCCAGAGCATAAATTTGAGAGAGCTAGTCATGAGAGAACCTCTGCACTCCTCGAGCTGATCCACAGTGATGTTGCTGGCCCATTCCCTCATATGTCCATAAGTCAAGCCAAATATGCATTGACTTTCATAGATGACTTTTCCAGGTATTGCTGGGTTTACTTCCTGAAACACAAGTCTGAAGTTTTTGGCCTCTTCAAAGTCTTTAAGTCTTTGGTTGAAAACCAGTATGGGAGGAAACTCAAGGTACTCAGATCTGAAAATGGTGGTGATTATGTCAATTCTGAGTTTATTAATTATTATGTAGATGAAGGTATTCAGATTCATCATTCTATCCCTTACACACCACAGCAAAATGGTGTTGCTGAGAGGAAGAACAGATCACTGAAGGAGATGGAAACATGCATGATGGAGGCCAAAACTTTGCCACCAAAGTACTGGGCCGAAGCTATCAACTGTGCAGCCTATATCTAGAATAGGGTGCCTCATAAACAGCTTGATGGTATGACTCCTTTCGAAGCATGGAGTGGACACAAGCCAGATGTGACCCATTTCAGGATTTTTGGCTCAAGGGCTTGGGCTAGAATTCCAACAGAAAAGAGAAAGGATTTGCAGCCCCAAAGCCAAGAGTGTCTATTTTTGGATACTCTAAAGATTCAAAAGGGTACAAACTGATAAATTTGAGCACAAACAAAGCCTTCATCGAAAGGTGTGTTCAATTTCAAGAAGAACCCCTTGCAGCAGTGGAAGTTGGAGAAGCCTCTTCACCACTTGAACCTCTGAAAGTAAGTGAAGAGTTTGTTGAACATGATGATTCTGATTTGTCTGATGGAGATGAGTTTTTTGCAGACCGTAACAGCCCTACAAGGCCAAAATGGGCAGCCAAGACACTACATGCAGCAAGAGAGCTAGCTGGGGATCCCAATGACCCAAGGAGGACTAGATCTCAATTTGAGAGTGGTCTGTGCATGAAGGATCCTATGTTTGCTGAGAAATGCTACTTGTTGGTGGAATATGATCCTCAAACATATGAAGAAGTAGCAGGAGATCCAAGATGGCAAGCTGTCATGAAGGAAGAGTTTAGTTCACTCAAGAAGAGCAACACATGGGAGCTAGTGGATCTTCCCCCAGGGAGGAAGTTAGTTCAGTGTAAGTGGGTCTACAAGACCAAATTTTCTGCTGATGGTTCACCACTGAAGTAAAAGGCCAGATTGGTAGCCAAGGGCTACTCACAGGTTCATGGGATAGATTACAATGAGACCTTTGCCCCAGTGGCAAAGATGGATTCCATTAGGCTACCCCTAGCCATTGCAGCCTCAAAGCAATGGGAGGTACATCACATCGATGTAAAATGTGCCTTCCTGAATGGAGATCTCACTGAAGAGATATATATGCAGCAGCCTCAAGTTTTTTCTACTAACCCTTCTCTTGTGTGCAGGTTGAGAAAGTCATTGTATGGGCTAAAGCAAGCCCCTAGGGCTTGGTATGCCAAGATCGATAGCTTCTTGCTATCACTGAATTTTGTTCGGTGCAAATCAGATCCAAATGTCTATTTGAAGTTAATTAATGGTTCATTAATGATAATTGTGTTATATGTTGATGACCTCCTCATTAAAGGAAGCTCAAAGGGTGAGATTGCTTCCTTAAAGGGTGCAATGAACCATGCCTTCTCCATGACAGATTTGGGGCTCTTAAGCCAATTTTTGGGGATTGAGATTGCTCAAACCAAAGTTGGAATCAAGGTGCACCAGTCCAAGTATGCCTTGGATTTGCTGAAAAAATTCAAAATGAAGGATTGCAAACCAATCAAGACTCCTTTCCTTTCAGGAGTGAAGCTGGAAGAAGTTGATTCTTCACCTATGCTAAACAATACATTGTATAGGCAATTGATTGGATGTTTGTTGTATCTGACACATACTAGACCTGATATTTCTTATGCAGTAAGTGTGGCTTCTAGATACATGGATCAGCCTCATGAGATCCATTGGAAAGCAGCCAAAAGGATCCTTAACTTTGTTCAGGGAACAAGGACACATGGGATCTTCTATAAAGAAAAATCTGATCTTGATTTGATTGGATTTACTGACAGTGATTGGGCAAGTGATAGCACAAACAGAAAGTCCACATTAGGATATGTGTTCATGCTTGCAGAAGGGCCAATCAGCTGGTCAAGCAAGAAACAGAGTGCCATTGCATTCTCGTCTACAGAAGCAGAGTACAGAGGAGTTGTTAATGTAGCAACTCAATGTTTATGGTTGCAAGGTTTACTTGGAGAGTGTGGTTTCGAATCAGAGTACTCAAATACCATCTACTGTGATAACCAGAGTACCATTTGAATCTACAAAGATCTAGTTCAGAAGCAGAGAACCAAACACATTGAGGTCCATATGCACTACATCAGAGAGCTTGTCCATGATGGCACCATTCACCTACTCTTCTGTTCATCTTCAGAACAAGTAGCTGATATCTTCACCAAAGAATTTTGTGAGAATACCTTCAGCAATCTCAAATCACTGCTGGGGGATTGCTGATCATACTGTGAAGCATGAGTGAAGACAAGATTTCCAAATTTTGTTTTACAGTCCATGTTTAAGGGAGAATTTTCCCATGTGGTTTTTGCCTCTTTCCTTGGTTGTATGGACATGCAGTATGTAAAGGGTGACTAAGCCTTGTTTCTAGGCCCTATAATTTTCTGATATATTAATCATAAGTCAGGCTTAAGGGGGGGTGTTAGAATAATAAACCCATAGTTAGCTACCTTAGACATTAATTTAATTATTTTTGTCTTATTTTCCTAGTTCATGTGTCCCACCTTATGCAAGTTGTCAATTACCTATCCATAGTGGTCCAACTTGCCTAATTTGACCCATGTAGCGCTTGGGAAACCTCAAGGAATCAATTCTACTTTTTTCCTGGTCTCCTAGGCGCCCTTCTACTTTTTCTGCTTTATTGCCTACTTTTTCAGTGCTTTAAGGCAATAGGGAAAGTTTGACTAGGTGAGGTGAACTAGTTTTTTGTCCTCTTCATCCTCCACTCTTTTCTCCTTGTAAAAGCATGTATAAGTTGTCATTCCATCACTCTTTAGCTTTCCTAAGCACTTTTGCCAATTCGTGAGCTCCATGACTAATTTGGGATCAACTTTTTGCACCTATGGGGGATTTGCTTAATTTTAGTAAGCCTGCTTTATGCTAGATTCGAATTGCTCCTCATGCATTTGAATCCCTTATGTAATTATTTAATGAAGCAACCTATTATGTTACAGGGTTGGATATTGTACACTTATTCAATACAGTTTAATGTTCAGCTCATTATTCAGTCTCTTTTGTGAGTGATTTTGCATGTTCAATTGATAATTGTTGTGAGTAAAATTAATCTATCACTGGGTTCAATTTCCATAGGTTAAATATTGGGTCACGTCCTCTTCTCCGGTCGGAGGCACGGGGACGTGACAGTTAGTGGTATCAGAGCTCATGTTGCAGCATGGGCCTGCATGAGCCATGAAGGATGTAGTGACAGAGGTTGCATTTCATTATGCCCAGTAGAAATCATAATTTGAATGGCTGTAAAATTTAAAAATTGGTCAAAGTGTTGAACAGTCAGATCATCGGAACAGATTAGAGGAACAGACTTCCGATGGAAGGGAAGAGTTAGCAGTTTCCAGTCCGTTGTTGCAACTATCGAAGGACTAAATCGCTGACGCGGAAGTGCTTAGTGGATCAAGTGTCCACTGTTGTGGAAGTACAAATCACTAAGTCTTTCGACGAGAAGAAAGGCTGCCAATATTGATCGGGTTGTGTCGCCGATCGGAGGAAGATCAAGGCCGAGGAGCCGTTGTTGCGGCTGCAGATGGAATTGTTCACCGATGAAAAGAAGTTTAAAATATTTTCTAAGGTAGAAATCGTTGACTGGTGGAAGAAGTTAGCGATTCATGAGCCGCAGTTTTGGAAGCCAAAATTACTAAGTCTTCTGATGAGAAGCGATAGCCGACGCTGCAAGAAAAGTTTTAAAATTTCTTTAAGTAAAGGGCGGCCGTCGGAAGGAGTTTGTCTTTGGTGTGCCGCCATTGCGGAATCCAAAGGCACTAGGCTTTTGATGTGGAAAGACCGCCGACGCCGAAAGTTTAAATTTTTTCTAAGGAAGATTAAGCGGCTATCGGAAGAAAATAGCTGATTGTGCACCCACCGTTGCAGAATTCTATAGCACTAGAATTCCGATGTGAAAAGGCTGCCGACGCCGTGAAAGTAAGTTAGAAGATTCTTCTAAGTAATGAAAAACAGTGGCCAATTGGAAGAAGATAGGATTACATGAATCACCGTTTCGGGAGACAAAACCACTAGTCTCCCGATGTAAAAAGTCTACTGTGCTGAACAGGTTGTGCCGTTGATCAGAAGGGGAAAGAAGGTAATGTTCTACCATTGCGGCTACTGAAAGGACTAACCTTCTGAAGGGTTTGAAGACCTGATTGCCGATGTTAGTGCTTAGCGGACCTGACAGCCGATGTACATCGAAAAAATTTAGTTGTTTCAATCACTGATACAGTGGAGAAGTTAGTCATTTTGACTGCCGAAACATTGGGTCAATAGTTGAAATGAGATCCGATTCTAAAAAGAGGAAATTTTTTAGTTTTCCATGGGATTTCTTAACAGATTGTGACTGTTTTTCAGTGGTTTCTCAGTGGATTTGTAGGGACTGAATAGGAGAAAGAGGCAGCAATCTTATGTGCCAGATTGCGCAAAAACCAATGTTTTGCAAAAAAAAGAAAAAAAAGAAAAGGGCAAGCCCCGTTGACCCCCATCATCCCCCTCAGATAGACGTTCTTTGATGAAGAAAATCTTGTGTTGGGATAATTTGTTATTGTATGATTGTTCCAGGAGAAGGTAAGTGATTCTGATTTATATCAATATTATGCATCTAATAGTTGTGTTACTAACACGCTTGCAGAGTCATAGAGACCTCCAAGAACAGTACTCCAGGTGGTGCAGTTTGATAAGCCAGAGGTGGTTCCATTATGAGAACCCATGATGGGTATGATGCTCGGGATTCTCATGAGCAAGCAGAAGATGCCATGGGAGAAAATTCCCGTAATAGAAATGATGACATTGAGTCTAATGGAAGGAGATTCCAAGAGACATCGTCAGATGTTGCAGCCACCATGAGAAGTTTAATTAAAGCCCACAAAGAGCAACATTAGTTGAATGCTGCAATGTTATAGAGTTTGATAGACTTACAAAGAAAGATAGATTCTGGACGAGGTACAGCCAGACCAGAGGGCAGTAAGAGCAGTACTAGGAGAAGGAGAAGGACTTCTAGTGGGTCATCTGATTCTGAAGGATCGAGCGGGGATTCAAGTTCTTCTTCTCATAAGAGAAAAAGAAAGAAACACCATAGGGATCACTCTCAAGATGAATTTAAGAAAGCTAAACCTCCTACGTTTGATGGTGAAGTAAAGACTGGACAAGAGGCTGAAGCTTGGCTTCTTGGGATAAAGAAGTACTTTCAAGTGCATGACTATTCAAGAAACATGAAGGAAAGAGTTGCCATATTCAATCTGAATGGAAGAGCATACATTTGGTGGAAACATTTCAAGCAAGTAAAGAGGATCAGTGAAAGGAGACTTAAGTGGAAACAGTTCAAGAAGTATTTCAAGTAGAAATACCTCTCTGACAGGTATTATGATGATAATATTAAGGAGTTCCATGAGCTGAGATTGGGACAACAGACCATGGAAGAGTATGCAAATAAGTTTTTGGAGCTGTTGAGGTATGTCCAGTACATCAGAGATGAAAAAGTGAAGGTCCAATGTTTTTTGAGTGGATTACCTCAGTCCTACAAAGATAGAATTGAGTTTTATGAACCTAGAATTCTTGAAGAAGCAATAAGGAAGGCTAAGTATTGCTATGAGCAAAGCAAAGGTAAGCCGGATTACCATAAGGCATGGAAGGATAAGAAGAATGAGAAGTTTGACCAAAGGAAGAAAGTTTTCAAACCCTCTAATTTCAGGAATCAGCAGAAGCAGTCGTCTCAAGCTGCGAGTAAGCCAGTTGGAGTGACAGGAGATAAGCCTAAAGATCCACAACATGATAGAGGGCCACTTCAATGTTGGAAATGTGAAGGACCCCACATGCGCAGAAATTGTCCACTCGGGAGGGAGAGTGCAAGGCCAGTTTATAACGTTCAAGAAGTAGAAGCAGTGGGTCAAGTAGCAAGGGCAATCCCTAGGATCTATGCAGCACTGGAGGACAACCAGGCAAATCACCAATCAACTGTGGTTGAAGTAGCAGGTAAGATTCTTAAGAAATCTGTTTCTATTTTGATTGACCCCGGTTCTACGCAAAGTTACATTACTCCTAGACTAGTGGAGATTTGTGCTTTTAAGAAAGTAAAGCATAGGAATCCTTGGTTAGTTCAGCTAGCCACTAGAACTAAGAGAAAGGTCAGTGAAGTGGTAGAGAAATGTCCATTGGTCATGAATGGATTGGTCACTTGAGTAGATCTGAATGTTCTACCACTTGGTTCCTATGATGTTCTCATTGGAATGGATTGGTTAGAAGCTCACATGGTGAAGCTTGATTGCTACAATAAGACTTTCGAATGCATGAATGAAGAAGGGAACCCAGTAGTTGTGAAAGGTATTCCAAAGGTGATTTCAGTAAGGTAGATTTCAGCTATGTAGTTAAAGAAGTTCTGTAGGAAGGGTTGACAGCTATATGGAGCTCATATTTTGGAGACATCGGAAGATGAAACTCCGAGTTTGGAGGACTATCAAGTGTTATAGGAATTAAAGGATGTGTTTCCTGATGAGATTCCAGGGCTTCCTCCAAAGAGGGACATTGATTTCACAATTGAACTTGTGCCAGGAGTGGCACCAGTGTCCAAGACACCCTACAGGATGAGTACACCGGAGATGCTAGAGTTGAAGATGCAATTGCAAGAGTTGTTGGAAAAGAAGTATATCCGGCCGAGTGTGTCCCCTTGGGGAGCACCAGTTCTATTTGTAAAGAATAAAGATGGTACACTCAGGTTATGCATTGATTACAGACAGTTGAACAAGGTTACTGTGAAGAATAAATATCCTTTGCCTAGGATTGATGACCTCTTTGATC
>LPNX010549233.1:140601-187297 GCA_001517045.1 Pseudotsuga menziesii
CTGGGGAGAAGTGGAAGCTCATAAATAACAACGTAATATACGCAGTTATTTCCCAAGAGATTTACACATGACCAAATATAATAATTATAAAGTTTGTCATTCATTTTCATTATTGCTTCTCAGTTTCCCTAGCCATGGTGGCCGCCTTTGTCATGGTCGTGATTCGAACCCGGGGGCGAGTAGTCGATTGTGCTGCTCAGCGTACTATTGCCCAGCAGTATTCTCCCCTCCTCTACCAACTCAGCCTCCTGCAATACAGATGCAATTTATATATAAATTTCTTTTTCTATTGAACTAACAAACCAAATCAATATGATCATTAACGGAGACCAATTTTGGTTTATTGAACTTTAAACTAAAACTAACTTTATTTTATCAAACCTTAAAAAGAATAATACTGGGTTAGACCTTTAATTGATTTAACCTAATTGATTTAAGTAATTAACTAATACTATGTTAGCAAGTATCTTGTTCAAATCTGTTTAACAGACTGGGGAAACCAGTTTATTAGAAATATCTTACACTAATGTTGAAAAACGTCCTGGAATTTCCCCACTAAAATTTCATAAAAATCTAAAACAATATAGTAATATTCTAGTATAAAGTTATGGAGCAGATAAGCCTGTGCACCTCCAGTGGTACTGACTGTGATTCGGGAACGCCAACAACGCCTGGAATGGATGTTCCTTTTCCATTCGCATCCTCGGGGAGAGGATCTGTAACAACCAGTAAGTCAAGTCAAGAAATAATATACGGTGAACAACACAATTTGTAACTTGTTTTTTTTGTTTTGTTTTTTGGGTGTAGTTTTCACTCTGTTAGGGCATACCGAATAATAAAGCTGAGCGGGGAGCCTTTCTCTTTGCCTCCATGCATCCTGCAACGCACAGCAAGACTAATAATAACAAGCAATATTGAATTCTCTTTCCGGAAGCCATACAGTGCAATGCAAATATAAATGCTTTGCGTTACCTCTGAATGAATAAAATAGATAAAGCAGCGTGATATATATAGACGGTGAGAAGGATATACGGCGAATCACATGCACATGTTAAACACGCAATTGGCGTTCTTTGGTGCAGCAAGATCTTGGTAGAAAACTCTAGAATGCAGATTCAGTGTGCTTTGATTCTTCGATCCATAATAATTGTTCTACTTTTTGAAGTCAAAGTTTGATATAAGAGCCCACTAACAAGCTTGCTTCAATGGCCCCACCACCATGGGAAGTGCCGAATACCTAATTTAGAATGGTCTTCTTCATCCATATTTAAGGTCACCCTTTATATATATTGAAAGGTCCAAGGTATACCTTTTTGGAGGTAATTGATTGGTCGCTTAGGTCAATCCTTGTAGGCTGTGTATAGTCTACGAGGATGGATAAGGATAGGGAAACCTGAGGATTGGGCCTTTGAAGATCAAGAAATCGTTTTACCCGCACCACACGTTGACACTTTTCATCTTCAACCTGTTAAAATATGTCGGCAAACTTCATTGGATGTTAAAAGTCTCCATACATGTGAGAGGTTTAATGGAGTTTAATTATTTTTGTTTTGTTTTGTTGTGGTAGTGTCCGTATACAAATAGACTCTCTAAATCCATCAAAGCCACAAATAACTACATGACAAGCATAGTACCACTTTAACAATTTATGATGCTGTTGGTATGTGAGATGTTTAATGGGCTTGAATTATTTTTGTTTTGTTTTGTTGTGGTAGTGTCCGTATACAAATATAGACTATCTATAAATCCATCAGAGCCACAAATAACTACATGACAAAAATAGTACCACTTTAACAATTTATGATGTTGTTGATGACCAACATAAAGCATAGTACCACTTTATCAATTTATGATGTTGTCGATGACCCACGTAAGCCACATGTAACTACATGACAAACATGGTACCCCTTGGCCTCGACCGCAATAATTTATGGAGAGATACTTTGGGCAAATGGAAACAAGGGTTGAAAAGGCTTGAAATTTTTATAGCAACATGACAAATATAAGTCACATATAACTAAGTGACAAGAAAAGTACTCCTTTCACAATTTATAATGGAATCTTGCAATAATTTAAGACTAGACCTTGCATGAAATGGAAATAAGATATCAATGTCGATAATTTTAATTGAAGATTGGTTTGTATTTATATATGTGAAATGTATCGTAGATTTGCACATGGGTATGAAATACATAAATTGAATCCAGATGCAGCGTTGTTAACTTCCTCATAACAATCTCCTTCTCAAGGTAACGCAGTGTTCTCTCGATAGGTAAACGTCCCAAAGGTGGAACATTAATCAACCCGATTTTTGGTGCATTCAGGCTGTATAGTTCCTGCCAAATTACTCAAAACAAATGTATAACATACTCAGAATCAAGAATAATCGGATTTTACTAGAAAAACTGTAGAAAGAAACATATTTTCCCATACCTGGATGTAAGATGCATATGTCTGCAAGAGAAAATCTGTTTACTGGGAAACAGTTAACTGAGAAATGCGTAGTAGTTAGCAACGAATTAGTCATTTGTGCCAGTGACAATGAAATGCATTGCCTCCATTAAAATAACAGTGGCGACCATCCCCGTCATTCTGGTCTTACTTTCTTTGAAGTATTCGATTTGTTTCCAAAATGGTATCACGCCCTACACTTCGACATCAGCCATTAGCATTACTAAAAAGCTGGCAATTGACCTAAATTAAATGCATATAACATCAAATCAGTCTCAAGTAATTAGCAAATGGCTACCGATATTTCACTGGTTAGCTTATCTAAACCAGATCCTGCTGAAGCAAAGCTGACGCCTGTTAATAATTCCAAGTCCTGAAGGTTAGGGTCCAGATATGGTGGCACAAATTCTTTGATACCCAGTCCTTCAACTGCAAACATATCACGAATTTTATTTGAAATTTTTAGGGAAGAAAATCTCTGAACTGTGGAGGAATCCAATGAAATTCAATATTACAAGCACCACGCAATTTACTGAAATGATCTTTCTCACATATAAATATAGAATTTATTCATTCTTTCTCTCTCTTTTTCATTATTTTTCTGTTTTGCAAGTTGTGTGTTTTCTCTTGCTAGCTAGATCTTTATGTGGTGTTCTCTTGATGTAATTGTAGCTTCAGAATGTATTCACTTGTATTTTTTATGTATTGTAACCCGATGTTTATTCCGGGATGTGTCTGTAATGTATTTGAGTCATGTCATGCCCCGATGTTCCTATCACGAGGTTTTAAGTCATGTCAAGTCATTGTGGGTAACCCTCCTATTGGTTAAGGGTTAAAGTCCCCGCAATTCCGGGGCACTAGGGTTGTTAGACTCACCTGGTGAAGTCAGCTCTAGTAGGTTATTGTCAAGTCAGAAATTAGTATAAATAGAGAGTGAGCCTCTCTATTTATCACACACTCACTCACACTCAATTGTAGCGCATCGCTGAGAAAGAAGAAGACACTGGGGCTAGGAAGAAAGATGTTACTGCTCTTGGGAGATCATCTTACTATTTTGGGGTTTTACTTTCGGTG
Source organism: Pseudotsuga menziesii (assembly GCA_001517045.1). NCBI lineage: Eukaryota > Viridiplantae > Streptophyta > Pinopsida > Pinales > Pinaceae > Pseudotsuga > Pseudotsuga menziesii. Next base: position 144,127 of record LPNX010549233.1, read on the forward strand.
CTCATTCTATCTCTGAGAAAGTTGCAGGGTTTTCTCTATTTATGGTTTCCTCGAGGAAAAACACTGTGTTCATTGTCTCTTGTGTTTGATTGTTGTGCTTGTTATTCTCTTAGTTAAAGATCCTAATATAATGCTAGCTTAATGTTAAAAATCTAACATGGTATCAGAGCTAACTTGAGAAGAAGACATTCTGCAGCTGCGGGAACTAGGGCGTCCTACTTTGTGGTTCTCTCTCCACAGATTTTTAGCAAAAAAAGGTTGGAATAACTCTCCTCCCTAGGGTGCATCTTTTTGTCGAAGCAGAATCCAATTCTGAGGTTTTTGAGTTTTGGCTCTGACACTATTGCCAAAAATTAGGGCTTTCCACAATAGTAAAATTTTTTAGTGAGTCCAGGCCTGGATTGATCTTCTCCTCAAAATCAAAGTTTATAGATCAAGATCAAAGCATTTGGTTGGACAGAACTTTGGAAAAGCAAAACCCTAATTTGTTCCTCAACCAACACTACATAATTTCAGCTCCAAATCCAGATCCAACATCTTGACCTGGCAAGATCTAAATCTTTTGTATTTCCATTTGAGGTTCTCAGTTAAGATGTCTCATCATACCAAGCTTGATGAAAAGCTTGAGGGAGCTGATAACTTCCGAGCCTGGAAGTATAGGATCTCTTTGGTCGTGGAAGAAAATGAGTTGGACACCTATATCAGTGAGGAGGTTCCAGTTCCAGAGGGAGATGAGGCTAAGGCCTTACATAAAAAGAAGTTGGTTATGGCAAAGAGGATTATTGCTGATTCAATCAAGGATCACCTCATACCGCAGGTGTCCTCCCTAAAGACACCTAAATCTATGTTTGATGCCCTAACCAAACTCTTTTGAAGGGAAGAACATAAACCAGAAGATGACTCCGAGAAACCAACTGAAGAATGTAAAGATCTAAAATGCAAAGACCATCTAGTATTACTTTACAAGAGTCTCTCAGATCAAGGAACATCTAGAAGCAGTAGATGAAGAAGTGGAGAATGCAGAGATTGTAATGACCACCTTGAACGGTCTCCCTAGATCATGGGACTCCTTTTTTCAACGAATCTGTGCCAGAAAGAAGTTAGTCAAGTTCAACAGACTATGAGAAGAATGCTCTCAAGAAGAAGCTCGAGAAGAAAATATGGGAAGAGAAGATCAAGCTCTAATGGTACACTCCAAGAAAACCAGAAGAAGTTCTCATCACCCCAGAGGTAAGTCCTTTCATAAAGATAACACTAGAAAATATTTGTCTAGAATAAGATGCTATACATGTGACGAGAAAAGACACTATGCTAGAGAATGTCCTAGAAACAAAAATGTCTCTCACAAAAAGAAGGGAAATAAGAGAAGACATCATGCTCATGTTGTAGAGGATGATGAACCTTCAACAAAGAGAACCATATATGAAAGTGAATATTCTTCAAGTGATGAAGAATATGTTTTGATTTCCGCTCTCACAGGAAACATTACTCATGGAAGCAATGATTGGCTTATAGACAGTGGGGCTTCCAAACATATGACAGGATTCAATGAATCCTTTGTGAAACTATTAGAACATGAATCACCACACAAGGTGAAACTTGGATATGACTACCAGTATCCAATAAAAGGTAGTGGGGAATCCTCCTATAATCTAGACTCTAGAAAGTCTATGACAATGAATGATGTATTGCTTGTACTAGGACTAAAGAAGTACCTCCTCTCAATATCTGCATTAGATGCAAAAGGAATGAGGGTTTCATTTATATATGGTCAAGCCATCATGTGGCCAAAAGGAAAGACTATTAATGATGTAGTAGTGATTGGGGAACAAGAAGGAGGATTATATAAATTGAAGGGCCATCTAGAACAAGCCTTGGTCCAAGACACAGTAGAGCCAAATGAGCTTTGGCATAGAAGGCTTGGACATATGCATTACAGAGCACTACCACTTGCAAGCAAAGTTGTTAAAGGTTTTCTAGAAATTCAAGCAAAACATGACGAGGTCTGCAAAGGATGTGCGAAAGGAAAGAACAAAAAGAAAACATTTCCATGTAGCGAGAGCAAAACAAAATGAATCTTGGAAATCATCCACTCCGATGTATGCGGTCCAATGTCATCAAGTTCACTAAGAGGGTATGTATACTATGTTTCTTTTAATGATGATTTTTCTAGGAAGACATGGATTTACTTCATGAAGAACAAAGATGAAGTATTCAACAAGTTCAAGGAATTCAAAGCCTTGATCGAGAATCACACAGAAAAGAAGATAAAGACCTTTCGATTAGATAACGGTAGAGAATTCACATCAAATGAATTCAAAGAGTTATGAAAAGACTTAGGGATTAAGAGGGAGTTGTCCACACGATATAATCAACAACAGAATGGGATTGCAGAAAGGAAGAATAGAACTATCATGGAAGCTACAAGAGCAATGCTTCATGATTAAGATCTTCCTATGCATTTATGGGCAGAAGCTTCCGGAACAGCGGTGTATATACAGAACCGTACTCCACGCAGAGTACTCGAGAACAAGACACCTGAAGAAGTATTTTTCGGTAAGAAACTAGAAGTCATCCATCTCAGATTATTCGGTTGTCCAGTGTACATACACATTCCAAAAGAGAAGAGGACAAAATTATATCCTTCAGGAAAGAAGGGTATATTTGTGGGATACTTTGAAAGCTCGAAGGATTAAAGAATATACTTCCCATGATTCAAGAGGATCGACATCAATAGGGATGTGACATTCAATGAAGACTCAGGTTACAACAAATCCAAAAAGAGACCCGCTGAAGAACCTGAAAAAACAGAAGCATCTAGGATTCATGATACAACCATGAATGAAGAAACTCAAGAAGAAGATCAAGAATTTGAAGAACCTCAAGAACCTATAGATCCACCTCAAGAGAAGAATCCTCATAAGAGGAAACCTTCTTGGGTACGAGAAGCTATCCAAGGTGCGGAAAGATATGGGGTTCCAGAAGAGAATCACAGAGAAAGAATGAGAACCAGATCCTGCTCTGGATATGTAGCTTTATTATGTGATTTCATCGATAAAGAACCTTCCAATTATGAAGAAGCGACAGAATGAAAAGAATGGAAGGATGCTATGATCGAAGAGTATCAATCGATCATGAAGAATGATCTCTGGGATGTTGTCCCAAGACCAAAAGGGAAGTCTGCTGTAACTTCCAAATGGATCTACAAGATCAAGCATGCTGCAAATGGTAGCACAGAAAAATATAATGCAAGATTTGTTGCTCGTAGTTTCTCCCAGAAAGAAGGAATAGATTATAAAGAAAATTTTGCACATGTAGCCAGATACACTTCCATCAGATCAGTACTTGCTCTGGTTGCAGTGATGAAATGAAAGATACACCAAATGGATGTCAATACTGCCTTTCTTGAATGGTGTAGTAGAAGAAGAAATGTATGTGGAGCAGCCACTTGATTTTGAGACACATGACAGGGAGTCTCATATATGTAGATTGAAGAAATCCCTGTATGATTTGAAATAGGCACCTAGGACATGGTACGAAAGAATTGACAGCTTTCTATCTGGTTTGGGCTTGACCAAGAGTAAAGCAGATTCCAACATTTACCACAAGGTTGAAGATGGCAACCCAGTGATGCTCCTATTGTATGTAGATGATCTGTTTGTAACAGGTATGGATGGGTTGATTGTTGATACGAAGAGGAAGCTTGCTGTCGAGTTCGAAATGAAGGACTTGGGTATGATGCATTATTTTCTAGGCATGGAGATGTGGCAGAATGAGGATAGAATCTCCCTTGGACAAGGGAAGTATGTAGTAGAGATCCTGAAGAGGTTTGGGATGATGGATTGCAAGGCCATGACCACACCTATGGAATCGAACTTGAAGCTATTGAGTGATGCTTCATCAGAAGCGGTTGATGCTACGATGTATCGTTAGATTATTGAGTCCTTGATGTACCTCATGAACATGAGACCAGATATTTTCTTTGCTGTGAACACCTTGAGCCAGTTCCTGAAAGATCCGAGACATGTTCACTTGATTGCTGCAAAGCATATTTTGAGGTACCTGAGGGGTACACTTGATTATGGGCTCAAGTATGAGGTGAATCAGAAGATTAACCTAGAGGGTTATATTGATTCAAATTGGGAAGGAAATGCCATTGATAGGAAGAGCACTTCAACGTGTTGCTTCAATATGGGATCAGGTGTGATCTCTTGGTTTAGCAGGAAGCAATCCTATGTGGCACTGAGTACAGCTGAAGCAGAGTATGTCATAGCTTTTCCAGCTAGTTGTGAGGTAGTATGGCTAAGGAAGCTACTATCTGATTTATTTGATCTCCAGTTGGATGCTACTTGTATATATTGCGACAACTAGAGTTGTGTGAAGTTGTCAGAGAACCCGGTGTTCCATGACAAGTAGAAGCATATCGAGATCAAGTATCACTATATCAGGGATATGGTGCAGAGGGGAGCAGTGAAGCTCCAGTATGTTGCGACGGATGAACAGATAGCTGATGTGTTGACGAAGCCATTGGCCAAAGTGAAGTTTGAGTACTTCAGGGAGAAGCTTGGTGTTCTCCAGATCGAGGTTCCTTCCAAGGATAAGTGATGAGTCCATGAGCTATTCTGACATGGTGAGAGGATTGGTTCCTTCCATGGTCAGATGTAAGGGCTGAGCTATTCTGTCATGGTGAGAGGATTGGTTCCTTCCATGTCAGATATGATTGCTAAGCCATTCTGATATGACTATAGGATTGGTTCCTACATGATCAGATATAAGGGCTATTTCCATTCTTGGAATGGAGGTTCCTGGTTAGTTACCATGAATAGTTGGTCTAGGACTAAGGGCCATTCTGATATGACTGTGAGATGTGTTCTCACATGATCAGATATGAACACATGGAAATTCTGATGTGATTGAGGAATGTGTTCCCACTTGATCAGATATAAGGGTTGTTGCCATTCTTTGAATGGAGGCACCTAGTCAGTTACCAGGAATCCTCAGTCTAGGACTGAGAGCCATTATGATGTGATTGAGGGATTGGTTCCCACATGATCAGATGTAAGTGTAGAGCCTTTCCATAGATGATAGTAGGTGTGTCCTATCATGCTGGTGGATGTGAGTGTTGTGCCTTTTAACAGATGGTAGTAGGTGTGTCCTACCATGCTGGTGATTGTAAGTGCTATGCCTTTCCACAGATGGTAGTATTTGTGTCCTACAATGCCGATGGATGTGAGTGTTGTGCCTTTCCATAGAGGATAGTAGGTGTGTCCTATCATCTTGGTGAATTTGAGTGATGTGCATTTTCATAGATGATAGTAGTTGTGCCCTATCGTGCTGGTGAATGTAAGTGTTGGGCCTTTTTGACATGACTAGATTGGTTCCTATCATGGTCAGATGTGAGTGTTGGGCATGCCTTTTTGACATGGTGTTGGATGTGTTCCTCTCATGGTTAGATGTAAGTGCTGGGTGGGCCATTCTGACTTAGGGTCAGATATAGGCATTGAAGAAGACCTACATGGAGGCTAGGACTACAACCAACATGAAAAGGGGCTAGCTCTGTAGAACTTCCTATGACGAGAAGACTCATGAGATAGCACCCGTGATGATCCAGTGATGATGATCCAGTAGTGATGATCTAGATCGAGTGATGATGTTCAGTAATGATTTAGAACGAGTGATGATCCAGATCCGATGATGAAGATGAATTGAAGATGACGAGGACTCGATGATGATCCAAATGATATAGAGAAAAAGCCTTGTGCTAATAAATTATGTCGAGAGAATACCTTCCTAGTTAATAGGGAGTGTTGATCTAATTGTAACTTCGGAATGTATTGACTTGTATTTCTTATGTATTGTAACTTGATGTTTATTCTGGGATGTGTCTGCAATGTACTTGAGTCATTTCATGCCCCGATGTTCCTATCGGGAGGTTCTATAATGTAAACAAGTCATGTCAAGTCATTGTGGGTAACCCTCCTATTGGTTAAGGGTTAAAGTCCCCGCAGTTCCGAGGCACTAGGGTTGTTAGACTCACCTAGTGAAGTTGACCCTGGTAGGTTATTGTTAAGTCGAGAATTAGTATAAATAGAGAGTGATCCTCTCTATTTATCACACACTCACTCACACTCAGTTGTAATGCATAGCTGAGGAAGAAGAAGACACTGGGGCTAGGAAGAAAGAGGTTACTGATGTTGGGAGATCATCTTACTATTTTGGGGTTTTACTTTTGGTGTGGATTCTATCTATGAGGAAGTTGCGGGGTTTTCTCCATTTAGGGTTTCCCCGAGGAAAAACACTGTGTTCATTATCTCTTGTGTTTGATTGATGCGCTTGTTATTCTCTTAGTTAAAGATCCTAATATAATTCTAGCTTAATGTTAAAAATCTAACATGTTCAACACTCATCTACATGGTATTAGATATTTGGTGCTAGTACAAAGGCCCACCAGTATTTTTTAATTGTAGGTACAGAAGATTAAAAATTGTTGGAAGAATGGAGTTTCCAAAGGAAGCTATTCTTACACCATATAATTAATTGCATGGGAAGCAACGATGGAGATCTTTCTTCGAAGTAGAGGATTGTATAGGATTTCTATGGCCACAGAGGTTGAGCCTACAACAACCATATAAAAGTCCAAATACCTCAATCGGATGGATGAGGCCTACGGAGCCCTATGTATGAACATCTCACCTGAGCTGCTTTTCCATATTTCTTCTTGCAAAGCTCCCAATGAAGTTTAGACCACCATGAAAGGACTCTTTGGAAAGAAATATGAGATGAAAGGCCACATGCTTGAAGTGGAGCTGCTCTCTTTGGATCCATGAAGCTTCGACAACATATAGGATTTATTCACAAGATACAAGGATTTTCTCCTACAACTCAAGGGTTGTGGGGTTGATAAATCTAAGCATGAAAAACAAATGGTTCTATCCATCCTCTCCAAGCTTGGACTGGAATACTCTGTTTTTTTCTCCATGTTTCATTCAATGAGGTTCACCTCTGGTAAGAACTGGACCATGCCCACTCATGATGCTTTTATTGAATCGCAGTCTCAGGAGCAAGACAAGCTCATTGCTATGGGGAAGATCAAGGGATCCAAGGCACATGCTCTTGCTGTGAATTATGGAAGCCATAACCCAAAACATAGATCTAAATCCAAAGACAAATGAAAGGCACATGCAAATCCAAAGAAGGAAGGGAACAACAAGACGTTCAATGATTCCTCTAGATCCAAAGGTGAAAAATGGAAGAAATGAGAGAAACACACATACTATCATAGAGGATTCCATCTAGAATCCTCATGCATGAAGAAGCAAATAGATTAGATGGCCTAGATACTTCAGAAGCACAACCTTGGGGATCACATTCCAGAGGGAGCCAAGAAGAAGCCTAAAGATCATTCTCCCAAGAAAGGTAACTCTAACCATGCTTTGATTGTCATTAATTCATCTCCCTATGCCTGGATTGTAGATTTAGATGCATCTCACCACATGGATGCCACAAAGGAAGCCTTCTCTTCATTAGTTGCATGCAAAGGTCCTCCTATAATCATGGGGGATGATTTTCTTGTCGAGATCACCGACAAGGGAATAATTGAACTCAATCATGGTAGCTTTGAGGGTGTGCTACATGTTCCAAAATTCTTGGTGAATCTTCTATCCATCTATCAGATTACACATTCTGGCATCGAAAAGATATTTGAATTCACTCATGATTCTATGAATATCTTTGACATACAAAGAAACTCTAAAGTTGCCACTGGTGAGGTAAATCATAGATTTAGGCTTTACACCTTTTCTGAATTCATTGAACCAGATTCTGCCTTATTACTTATGCATGCTGATGATAGTAGTAGGCTATGGCAAGAAATATTTGGTCATCTTAATTTCATATACATGAAACAAATCTACAAGAAGGGAATGGTCATTGGCTTTCTTAACATTTATTTTTCTAAAGGAGTTCGTGAAGGATGTGTTCTTGGAAAACATCCTCAAGAAGTTTGAAAAAGGGAAGGCTTAGAGGGCCTACTTTCCCTTGGAGCTCATCTATAGTTATTTGATGGGGCCCTTTCCTCATTTGTCCATTAACAAGGTGAGGTATGTGATTACATTTATTGATGATTTCTCACAATATACTTGGGTGTATTTTCTCAAGTAGAAATCAGAATTTTTTGAGCATCTTAAAGACTTCAAAGCACTTGTAGAGAATTAGTCTGCGAGAAAGATCAAAATCCTCCACATAGAAATGGGGGGGAATATGTGAACATGAATTTTCAACATCTTTGTTGATAGGTAGATATATCATTGCAACATACAATACCATACACTCCACAACATAACAGAGTGGTTGAGCAGAAGATCAGATCCCTCAAATAGACGTCCTCTTGCATGTTGCATGCAAGGTATATTCATTCGAAACTATGGGTTGAGGAACTTAATTGTGCCAACTACATACAAATCAGATCTCCTCATAGATCTATCAAGGACATGACTCCTTTTGAGGAATGGAGCGGTTGCAAACTGGAATTCACCCACTTTCAAATATTTGGATCATGTGCATGTGCCTGCATACCCTGTGAAAAGAGGAAAGTATTAGATCCTTAGAGAATTGCATGCATCTTCATGGGATATCTTGATGATGTGAAGGTTTACAGGTTGATTGATCCCTCAATATACAAGCTCTTTATTGAGCGAAGTGTCTAGTTTGAGGAAATCCCCTTGCATGAACCATTGGAGTCACATGCAGAGACCTTTGTTCCTCTATTTGCACCAAACATCCATGATGATGAGTCCACTCATTTGGATCATGATTCAGATTTGAGTTCCGCATATGACAGAGAACATGAGCATGAATACGCTGATCCACAGCCTTTCTCCCTTGAGAGAACAAGGAGCTTAAGAGAGAAATATGCATAGACAACCCCACAGGATGCATGTGACCTTGTGGTGGATTCAGTGGATCTAAGGAGGACGCAGTCCTAGTTTGAGGAGCCTTCTCATTCACTCACAGTTACCGAACCAACGATTGCCATAAATTGTTACATGCCTGCAGGGAATCCCCTCTGGGAAGGTTCTATGCAGGATGAGTACAACTCTCTCCTCAAGAACCAGACTTGGGATCTAGTGTCACTTCCTTCAGACAGGAAGCTTGTCATATGTAGATGGGTCTACAGGACCAAGAAGGTATCAGATGGATAGATCAAGAGATACAAATCCAGGCTAGTTGCGAAAGGTTTTCAACAGGTTCATGGGTTAGACTATGATGAGACCATTGCTCCAGTAGCAAAGATGGATTCCATTCAATTGGAACTTTCATGCTGCATCGAGGAGGCGGTATGCCCATCAAATGGAGGTGAAGAATGCATTTCTTCACGTTGATCTCTCTGACAAGATCTACATGGAGCAACCACAATGCTTCATACAATATTCATCCTTGATTTGCATACTGAAGAAGTCTCTCTACGACCTTAAGAAATCCCCATGAGCATGGTATGCCAAGATGGACTCCTACCTATTGTCCCAAAACATTGTACGGTGTAAGTCAGATCTGAATGCATACATGCTTAGGACAGATGACTCACTTCTGCTACTATTTTTATGTGTATGATTTGTTTATCACTGATAGCTCAAATTCAACACTTGCTGCAGTCAAGAGGATTCTGCATGACAGGTTTTTGATGACGAACATGGGTCCATTATATTTCTTCCTTGGTCTTAAAATCAACCACTATGCCTCGGGAATCAAACTATCTTAGTCCAAGTATGCTTGAGATACTACTAAAGCGATTCCATATGACAGATTCCAAGTCTGCACCGACTGCTTTCCTATATGGGGTTAAACTTGAGGATGGTGGGGACACTCTCTATAGAAAGCTAGTGGGTAGCTTGTTGTATCTTACACAATCTAGACCAGACCTCTCGTATGCAGTTGGGGCAGTCCCTCGGTTCATGTAGGAGCCACATGAGCTACATTGGAAGGATTCCAAGCAGATCCTTCGATACATACATGACACCATCACCTTTGGGGTTCACTATGTAGCAGATTCTGCATTGGATCCCATAGGATTCACTAATTCTGACTGGGCTGGAAACAACATTGATCGCAAGTCCACATTTGGGTACTCACTCAGTCTACGTTTAGGGCCCATTTTTTGGTCGAGTAAGAAGTAAGATGCTATTTCTCTATCTTCATCTGAGGCCAAATATTGAGGGGTGGTCAACATAACCATTTAGGCCTTGTGGCTACAAAATTTTCTCCCTGAGTTGGGAATCCAGTTCCACCAGCCTACTGTCATCTGGTGTGACAACCAGAGCACTCTAAAGTTCTGTAGAGATCTAGTATAGAGGAAGAAGACAAAGAACATAGAAATCCACATGCACTACATCAGAGATTTGGTACACAAGCAGATCATTGACTTGCAGTTTTGTCCTTTAGCTGAACAGACTGCCGACATATTCACCAAGACCTTCAGTGTGTATAAGTTCCACTCTCTACACGATTGTCTTGGAGTGAAGGACAAGTTTCCTAGCAATTGTCTTTTTCTTCTTTTTCTACATTGTATCGTGAGGGGGGGTTTTTCCCATGAGGTTTTCCCTCTTTCCTCATTTTATTTTAGTGTTCATTAGTTGCATTGTTTTCGGTGACCTATTATGGCCTTATTTTTTGTGACCCTATCTTTATTACCCCACAGTAGTGTTTAGGGGGGTGTTGGAGACCCATGCAGGCCCAGTTACCTCTGTAACTGACAACCTTGGTGTCAGTTCACTCCATAACTAACGACATGCATCAGATCTCTCTAGACCACCACTATGGCACGTTTCCTCATTTCTACTAATCATGATATATATTATGTATTGTAATCTTTCTCACTATAAATATAGAATTTATTCATTCCTTCTCTCTGGTTTTTATTATTTTCGTTTTGCAAGCTGTGTGTTCTCTCTTTCTAGCTAGATCTTTATGTGGAGGTGTTCACCACTCATCTATAGAATGCTATCAATAATAGAGTGCCCAATGCAGACATAGGTCCATGCTGATGGCATGCTTCTATTCTGTTTCAATCAAGTCTGAGTTCATAGCAAGGAACACATATTACAACATTCAAGGAGCACATATTATAACATTCAGAACAAGAATTTAAAAGGCATAATGCGTGAGAAGTGGTACCTCTCAAATACCTGAGAATCCGCTTTAGTGCTTTCCAATTCTCTTTACATGGATTGATCATATACTTGCTCACAACTCCCACTTCAGGCAATATCTTGTCTTGTGTACACCATGGCATACATCAAGATTCCAACCGCTGATGAATAGGGAACTTTGGACATGTACTCTATGTCTTCCTGTGTCTTTGGACACAACTCCTTACTTAGTTTGAAATGGATGGCTAAAGGTGTACTATCTAGTTTTTCATTCTACATTCTAAACCTCTCCAATACGTTTTCTATATTCTCACCTTGATACAATCTTAATTTGTGATTTTTCCTATCTCTTGTTATTCTCATACCAAGGATTTGTTTTTCATCACCCAAATCCTTCATCGCAAATAATTTAGCTAGTTTTCTTTTGAGCACATGGAAATAAGGGTTGAATAGTTTTTGAAATTTGGTTTGTTTTTATATTAACCTACATATAGCAGCATGAAAAATATAAGTCACATATAACTAAGTGACAAGAAAAGTACTCCTTTCACAATTTATAATGGAATATTACAATAATTTAAGAATAGACTTGGCATGAAATGGAAATAAGATATCAATGTTAGTTGATAATTTTAATTGAAAATGGTTTTGTATATATATATGTGAAATGTATCCTAGATTTGCACATGGGTATGAAATACATAAATTGAATCTAGATGTAGCATTGTTAACTTCCTCAGAACAATCTCATTTGCTCTCAAAGTAACACAATGTTCTCTCAATAGGTAAAAATCCCAAAGGTGGAACATTAACCAACCCGATTTTTGGTGCATTCAGGCTATATAGTTCCAACCAAATTACTGAAAACAAATGTATAACATACTCAGAATCAAGAATAATCTCTTTAAGATCACCAATTTTACTAGAAAAACTGTAGAAAGAAACATATTTTTCCATACCTGGATGTAAGATGCATATGTCTACAAGAGAAAATGTGTGTACTGGGAAACGGTTAACTAAGAAACATGTAGTAGTTAGCAACGAATTAGTCATTTGTGCCAGTGACAATGAAATGCATTGCCTCCATTAAAATAACAGTGGCTCATTCCTCTCCAACCATCCCCGTCAATATGGTCTTACTTTATTTAAAGTATTCAATTTGTTTCCAAAATGGTATCACGCCCTACACTTCGACATCAGCCATTAGCATTACTAAAAAGATGGCAATTGACCTAAATTAAATGCATATAACATCAAATCAGTCTCAAGTAATTAATAAATGGATACCGATATTTCACTGGTTAGCTTATCTAAACCAGATCCTGCTAAAGCAAAGCTAACGCCTGCTAATAATTCCAAGTCCTAAAGGTTAGGGGCCAGATATCGTGGCATAAATTCTTTGATACCCAGTCCTTCAACTACAAACATATCACAAATTTTATTTGAAATTTTTAGAGAAGAAAATATCTGAACTGTGGAGGAATCCAATGGAATTCAATATTACAAGCACCACCAATTTACCGAAATAATCGGGCATGGGTTTTCCATTTGAGAAATGTCCTCTGGGAACATGAGCAATGAAATCTCTTCCATAAGGAGGAAAATTGGATCTACCAAATGTGGGGATATACTCGTTATTTCCTGTATCATAGTAGGAATCACAAGAATGTAGGCACGACACCTTCTGAGCCTCTTAGGTTAAACTAAACTTCCATATTTGAAAGAGAGTGTTGGAGACCTATGCAGGCTCAGTTAGCATGCATAAGATTTCTCTACACCACCATTATGGCATGTTTCCTCGTTTTTGCTAATCAAGATAGAAATTATGTATTGTAATCTTTCTCACATATAAATATAGAATTTATTCATTCCTTCTCTCTGGTTTTCATTATTTTTCTATTTTGCAAGTTGTGCGTTCTCTCTTGCTAGCTAGATCTTTCTGTGTAGGTGTTCAACAGTCATCTACATGGTATCAGAGCTCTGGTGCTAGGATAAAGGTGCACCAATATTTTTTAATTGTAGGTATAGAAGATTAAAAATCGTTGGAAGAATGGAGTTTCCAAAGGAAGCTATTCTCACACCATATAATTACTTTCCATGGGAAGCAACGATGGAGATATTTCTTTGAAGCAGAGGATTGTATAGGATTGCTATGGCCATGGAGGTTGAGCCTACAACAACCATAGAAAAGTTCAAATACCTCAATAGGATGGATGAGGCCTACGGAGCCCTGTGCATGAACATCTCACCTGAGCTGCTTTTCCATATTTCTTCTTGCAAAGCTCCCAATGAAGTTTGGACCACCATGAAAGGACTCTTTGGAAAGAAAGATGAGATGAAAGGCCACATGCTCGAAGTGGACCTGCTCTCTTTGGATCCACAAAGCTTCGACAATATACAGGATTTCTTCACAAGATACAAGCATTTGGTGCTGCAACTAAAGGGTTGCAGGGTTGATAAATCTAAGTAGTAAAAACAAATGGTTCTATCCATCATCTCCAAGCTTGGACCTGAATACTCTATTTTTTTCTCCATGTTTCATTCAATGAGGCTCACCTCTAGTAAGAACTAGACCATGCCCACTCTTGATGCTTTTATTGAATCTTTGTCTCAGGAATAAGACAAGCTCATCGGTATGGGAAAAATCAAGGGCTCCAAGGCACATGTTCTTGCTGTGCATTTTGGCAGTCATAACCCAAAACATAGATCTAAATCCAAATATAAAGGAAAGGCACATGAAAATCCAAAGAAGGAAGGGAACAACAAGACCTTCAATTATTCCTTTGGATCCAAAGGTGAAAAATGGAAGAAATGAGAGAAATGCACATACTATCATAGAGGATTCCATCCAGAATCCTCATGCATGAAGAAGCAGATAGATTAGATGGCCCAGATACTTCAGAAGCACAACCTTGGGGATCACATTCCAGAGGGATCCAAGAAGAAGCCTAAATACCATGCTCCCGAGAAAGGTAACTCTAACCATGCTTTGATTGCCATTAATTCATCTCCCTATGCCTGCATTGTAGATTCATACGCATCTCACCACATGGATACCACAAAGGAAGCCCTCTCTTCATTAGATGCATGCAAAGGTCCTCCTATACTCACGGGGGATGATTCTCCTGTCAAGATCACCAACATGGGAAGAATTGAACTCAATCATGGTAGCTTTGAGGATGTGCTACATGTTCCAAAAATCTCGGTGAATATCCTCTCATTCTATCAGATTACACATTCTATCATCAAAAAGAGAGTTGAATTCACTCATGATACTATGAATATCTTCGACATACAAAGCAACTCTAAAGTTGCCACTAGCAAGGTAAATCATAGATTTAGGATTTACACCTTTTTTGAATTCATTGAACCAGATTCTGCCTTAGTACTTATGCATGCTGATGATAGTAGTAGGATATGGTACGGAATATTTGATCATATTAATTTCATATACATGAAACAAATCTACAAGAAGGGAATGGTCATTGGCTTGCTTAACATTCATTTTTCCAAAGGAGTTTGTGAAGGATGTGTCCTTAGCAAACATCCTCAAGAGAAGTTTGAAAAAGGGAAGGCTCAGAGGGCCTCCTTTCCCCTGGAGATCATCCTTAGTGATATGATGGGGCCCTTTACTCATCTATCCATTAATAATGCGAGGTATGTGGTTACATTTATTGATGATTTCTCACGATATACTTGGGTGTATTTTCTCAAGTAGAAATCTGAAGTTTTTGAGCATCTCAAAGACTTCAAAGCACTTGTAGAGAATTAGTATGCGAGAAAGATCAAAATCCTCCACATAGATAATGGGGGAGAATATGTGAACATGAAGTTTCAACATCTTTGTTGATAGGTAGGTATACCGTTGCAACATACAATACAGTACACTCCACAACATAACCGTTTGGTTGATCAGAAGAATAGATCCCTCAAATAGATGGCCTATTGCATGTCACGTGCAAGGTCTCTTCCTTATAAACTATGGGTTGAGGAACTTAACTATTGCAACTACATACAAAACATATCTGCTCATAGATTTGTCAAGGACATGACTCCTTTTGAGGAATGGAGCAGTTGCAAACAAGAAGTCACCCACTTTCAAATATTTGGATCACGCGCATGGGCCTGCATACCCTCTAAAGAGAGGAAAGCTTTAGATCATTAGAGAACTGCATGCATCTTCATGGGATATCTCGATTATGTGAAGGGTTATAGGTTGATTGATCCCTCAACAAACAAGCTCTTTATTGAGTGAAGTGTCCAGTTTGAGGAAATCCCCTTGCATGAACCATTGGAGTCGCATGCAGAGACATTTGTTCCTCTATTTGCACAAAACATCTATGATGATGAGTCCACTCATCACATCATGATTCAGATTTGAGTTTCGCATGTGATAGAGAACATGAGCATGAATACGCTAATCGATAGCCTTTCTCCCTTAAGAGAACAAGGAGATTAAGAGAGATATATGCACAGACAACCCCACAGGATACAAGTGACCTTGTGGGGGATCCAGTGGATTTGACGAGGATGCAGTCCCATTTTGAGGAGCCTTCTCATTCACTCATATCTAATGAACTAATGATTCCCATACATTGTTACATGCCTACAGGCATATGCAGAGTCTGTAGGGAATCCCCTCTGGGAAGTTGCTATGCATGATGAGTACAACTCTCTCCTCAAGAGACAAACTTGGGATTTGGTGCCACTTCCTTTAGACAGGAAGCTTGTCATATGTAGATGGGTCTACAAGACCAAGAAGGTAGTAGATGGATAGATCAACATATACAAATCTAGGCTAGTTGCGAAAGGTTTTCAGCAGGTTCATGGGTTAGAATATGATGAGACCTTTTCTCCAGTAGCAAAGATGGATTCCATTCGATTGGCACTTTCCGTTGCTGCATCTAGGAGGTAGTAGTTCCATCAGATGGATGTGAAGAATGCATTTCTTCACGGTGATCTCTCTGATGAGATCTACATGGAGAAACCACAATGCTTCATACAAGATTCATCCTTGTTTTGTAGACTGAAGAAGTCTCTCCATGGCCTTAAGAAATCCCCATGAGCATGGTATTCCAAGATGGAATCCTACCTATTTTCCCAAAACATTGTACGGTGTAAGTCAGGTCTGAATGCATACATGCTTAGGACATTTGACTCACTTTTGCTACTATTTTTATATGTGGATGATTTGTTGATCACTGACAGCTCAGCTTCAACACTTGTCGCAGTCAAGAGGATTTTTCATGACATGTTTTTGATGATGAACATGGGTCCATTATAGTTCTTCCTTGTTTCTTGAAATCAACCACTATGCCTCAGGAATCAAACTATCTCAGTCCAAGTATGCTTGAGATATTCTAAAGTGATTCCATATGACAGACTAAAAGTCTACATCGACTGCTTTCCTATATGGGGTCAAACTTGAGGATGGTGGGGACACTCCTTTGGTTCAAAACACTATGTACAGAAAGCTAGTGGGTATCTTGTTGTATCTTACACACTCTAGACTAGACCTCTTATATGCAGTTGGGGCAGTCCCTCGGTTTATGCAGGAGCCACATGAGCTACATTGGAATGATTCCAAGCATATCCTTCGATATGTATAGAGCACCATCACCTTTGGGATTCACTATGTAGCATATTATGCATTGGATCTCATAGGATTCACTAATTCTGAATGGGTTGGAAACAACATTGATCGCAAGTCCACATTTGGGTGCTCACTTAGTGTACGTTCAGGGCCCATTTTTTGGTTGAGGAAGAAGCAATATGCTACTGCTCTATCTTCATACGAGGCCAAATACAGAGGGGTAGTCAACATAAACTTTCAGCCTTTGTGGTTACAACATTTTCTCCCTGAGTTGGGCATCCAGTTCCACTGGCCTACTATCATCTGGTGTGACAACCAAAGCACTAAATTTCTGTAGAGATCTAGTACAGAGGAAGCAGAAAAAGAACATAAAGATCCACATACACTACACCAGATATTTGGTACACAAGAGGATCATCGAATTGCAGTTTTGTCCTTTAGCTTAACAGACTGCCGACATCTTCACCAAAACCTTCACTGTACAAAAGTTACACTCTCTACGCGATCATCTTAGAGTGAAGGAAAAGTTTCCTAGCAACTGTCTTTTTCTTCTTTTGCTACATTCTATCTTGAGGGGAGGTTTTTCCCATGAGGTTTTCCTTCTTTCCTCATTTTATTTCAGTGTTCATTAGTTGCATTGTTTTTGGGTGACCTATTATGGCCTTAGTTTCTGCGGCCCTATCTTTATTACCCCATAGTAGTGTTCAGGGGGGTGTTGGAGACCCATGCAAGCTCAATTACCTTTGTAACTAACGACCTTGGTTTCAGTTCACTCCATAACTGATGACATGCATCATATCTCTCTAGACCACCACTATGGCATGTTTCCTAATTTCTACTTATCATGATATGTATTATGTATTGTAATCTTTCTCACATATAAATATAGAATTTATTCATTCCTTCTCTCTAGTTTTCATTATTTTTCTGTTTTGCAAGATATGTGTTCTCTCTTGCTAGCTAGATCTTTCTATGCAGGTGTTCAACACTCATCTACAGAACAGTATCAACAATAGAGTGCCCAATACATACATAGATCCATGTTGATGGCATGCTTCTGTTCTATTTCAATCAAGTCTAAGTTCATAGGAAGGAGCACATATTACAACATTCAAGGAGCACATATTATAACATTCAGAACAAGAATTTAAAAAGCATAATGCATGAGAAGTGGTACCTATCAAATACCTGAGAATCCACTTTAGTGCTTTCCAATTCTCTTTACATGGATTGTTCATATACTTGCTCACAATTCCCACTTTATGCAATATTTGGTCTTGTTCACACCATGGCATACATTAAGATTCCAACCGCTGATGAATAGGGAAATTTGGACATGTACTTTATGTCTTCTTGTTTCTTTGGACACATATCCTTACTTAGTTTGAAATGGCTGGACAAAGGTGTACTATCTGGTTTTGCATTCTGCATTCTAAACCTCTCCAATATGTTTTCTATGTACTCACCTTGACATAATGTCAATTTTTTTATTTTTCCTATCTCTTGTTATTCTCATATCAAGGATTTGCTTTGCATCACCCAAATCCTTCATCGCAAATGATTTAGCTAGTTTTATTTTGAGCAAATTTATATCCACCATGTTAGACCCTACAACAAGCATGTCATCCACATACAATAACAAGATAATATATCTTCCATTATTTGGTCTCTTGAAAAAAACACAGTGGTCAGAATGACATCTACTATAACCTTGTTCTGTCATAAACTTATCAAATTTTAAATACCATTGGCTTGGGTCTTTCTTCAAGATATACAAGCTCTGCTTCAACTTGCAAACCAAATTCTCTTTCCCTTTGACCTCGTACTCTTGTTGCTGCTGCATATAAATCTTTTACTCCAAATCCCCATGGAAAAAAGTTCTTTTTACATCTAACTCTTCAAGATGCAAATATTCTACCACCACTAGACTTAAAATAGTTCTAATTGAAGTCATTTTAACAACAAGAGAAAATATTTCATCAAATTATATACCTTTCTTTTGTGCAAACCCCTTCACAACAAGTCTAGCCTTGTATCACTTCTTGCATCCATCTTCTTCCTTCAACCTGTAAACCCATTTATTCTACAATGTTCTTTTTCCTACAGGAAAATCAAACAAATCCCAAGTCCGATTTCTTATCAATGAGTCCATCTCCTCATTCATGCCTTGCTTCCACTTCTTTCTAGTTTCTACCTACATTTCCTCTTCATAACACTCTGGTTCATTAGAATCAATAATCTATAAATAATACAACGAATGAGAGAATTGTTCAGGGGGTCTACTTAACCTGGTATATTTTCTTGCATTTAGTTTGGGGGGGCGTGCTGCTGCTCTTGATTTTTTTGTGCTTTCGAAACTTCATTTTCTTTGATTTCATCAAGCACTGTGTACTCTATGTTTTCCTTTTCCTCTTTCCTCTTTGTTATTTTCATAATCCCATAAGCGATAACCAAATGATCAACCTTGTATCTAATAAAGGTACATTTCTTGGATTTAGCCTCAACCTTTGTTCTATTTTCTTTATCAATATGGAAAAATGCTTTAGAGTTAAATTTTTTTAGAAATGAGTAGTTTAACTTTTTGTCTCTCCATTCCTCCTCTAGAATTCCGCCATCCAAAGAGCTTGAAGGCCCTCTGTTTATTAAATAAACAATAGTATCTACCATCAACCCAAAATCGTAAGGGAAACCCTGCATGCAATATTAGACACCTTGCACACTCCATGATAATTCTTTTCATCCTTTCTAACACACCATTTTATTGTAGTGTTCCAGGTCTCTCCAAATCCCATTGTATGAACAGTAACTATCAAACTACTTGCTGTAGTATTCACCTCCATTATCAGATTTGAGACGTTTCAACTTGTTTCCTATCCCATTTTCAGCCAAAGCTTTCCACTTCTTAAAAATAGCAAACATATAACATATATGTCTAATGCAATAAACCCAAGTTTTTCTAGTTGCATCAACATTAGAAGTAACATAATAATGAGAGCCACCAAGAGGTTGTACCTGGCCTAGTACACATACATTTGTATGCAAAATCTATAACTTTTCACTCTTTTTCTATTTCCCAACCCTGAGAAATTTAACTCTCTTTTGTTTTCCATAAACACAGTTCTCACAGAATTCCAAAATTACTTGCTTCAAATATGGAAGCAATTTCCTTGAGTGAAGAATCTGCATCTCCTTCTCACTCATGTGGCCAAGCCTATGATGCCATAATGCTGCATCTATTTCTGTGGAAGATACATAGATATAATAATTAGTATTATGAGGATATAAATACAATGTACCTACCCTATCTCCTTTTGATATTACCAATGCTCCTTTAGTGATATTCCGCCACATTTTTCCAAACATAGATAAACAACCGCTATCTCCCAACTTCCCTATTGAAATCATATTTCTTTTCATAGTAGGAATGTGCCTCACATATTTTAGTATCCATTCATTTTCATTATTTAACTTAATCCGTACCGCACCCATTCCAACGATTTTACATTGTTCATCATCCCCCAATAAAACATGTCCAAAATCACCTTGAGCATAATCATGATAGAATTTCCTATGGGGTGTAGCATGCCATGAAGCCCTTGAATATACTACCCAATAATCACTAGTATTATCCAATGCAAGAACAAAGCATATTGTAACACATCACTTGCTACATTTTATTCCTAAGTAGTCTCTTGCGTCCCGTCTCCTTTCCGCTTTGGAGCTCTTCAGTCTTTCTTCAAATGTCCTCTCTTACCATAATTCCAACACTCTATCTTTCCAAATCTGGACTTGGATATGCCCTTTATAGACTTGTTGTGATTACCTGGGATCCTTCCTCTCTCCTTTTGTCTCCCTTTGCTCTCCATGGTCAACACATTACCTAATGTCTCACTTGTGATTTTTCTTTGCATTTCCTTGCTAAGAATAACACTAACAACATCATCAAATTTAAGAGTGTTTGAATGAGTGACAAAGTTACTTACAACCATGACCAAGCTATTCCAGATTTCTTGCAATGAGCACAATATTAGAAGATCCCTAACCTCATCATTAATGTTCACTTTTATACAGAACTTAACTGACTAGTAAGCGTATTAAACTCATTTAAATGGTCAACAACAGATCCACCGTCTGAAATCTTCATATTAAATAAACACTTCATTAAAAATACCTTGTTGGAAGATGAGGGTTTTTAATAGATCTTATCCAATGCGCTCATCACACCCTTCATTGTCTTTTATTTCGAAATATTGAAATCCACCAATGAAGCTAGGCACAACCGTATTGTTCTGAGTGCCTTTCCATCAAGAACCTCCCATTTTTTATCCTTCATAGTTGCCGACTATTTTTTTTTTTCTGCCCAATGGTAGGTACAGATCCTTCTGGTATAGATAGTCCTCCATTTGCATATTCCATAACTGGTATTTTTGGTCGTTAAATTTCTTGACCCTAAGATTTCATTCTTCTTCCATTTCTCCCACTCAAACTAGGAACCCTTCTTTCCTGCGAGTTGACCAACCAAATAGACCTTTTGGATATGATACCAATTGTTAGAAAACATGATTGTAGAACAATATCGATTATACAGTTAAATAATTAAACAAAATGTAAACACATTAAACAAATTACAAGAGAGACATAGATATAACGTGGTTCACCCAAGATGGGCTATGCTCACATAGAAATTGTCAATCCATTTTTATTATACCATCCAACACAATGAAGCGGTACAAAGTGCAACAACCCCATTGCACTTCCTCTTCACACTCTCACAGTATCTCTCACACAATCACATAGATTGCTTACAATGCTACAAGACCATATACAACTGTATTACAAACCTTTTCCTTTATAGGAGAATTACCATGGGAAAATACTACAGGTCACCCAATACCATGGGTCTACAAACTGTTTCTAATGTCCCTAAAATCCATAAATAAAAAGAAAATCGTAGGACTAATAATACTGCTAAGATATTAAGGGACATCTTTTCCTAACTGCGAAATTATAACTTGATAAAGAACTATGCCTAAGTCCTGGTTATGTTTTCTTTTTACATGATTTCGATGTGACGATGATGTTTAACTGTCATTATTCTATATTCTGATGTACTTTGTAGTTATGTACATGTTATCTCTTTTACCGATGCTTCTGATATTATTTGTCCATGTTTGATTTCATATTATGTTATCTAGTTCTTATTTTGATAAACGATGGTGCTAAATTACCTTCGTATTTAAATAGGGGAGTGGCGGGATTTTTCCATAATGACTCACACAGAAAGGTAAAGAAATCCGATGTTACTAGGCTTACTTAGTTCCTGCGAACTAACGCATGATGTGTCTATTCTTACTATAGGTGACTCACCGATAATCCTATGTTATATAAATGTGATGAAGAAAAATAAAGAACCTAGCACCTACAGCTTGTTAGCCCTAAATACTAAGGGCTTTGTCAATGTAATAATACCCTATTCCCAAGACATGAGCTAAAAATATAGGGAAGAGGGTTTAAGCCTCAATGGAAAATGTATGCTCATAAACTATAGAGAGGGGATTTTGATTAAAAGCTTAGTGGAAGGTTGGCTATCACTTTTAATGAGCCCATGTGAAGGGAAGTGTGGATCCTCCACAATGGCCTAAGCCATAACCCTCTCAATAGGGTTTTTTGCAGCCCATTTCAAATGTTTGTCATTTGGTGGTGACTGGGGTAAGCTCCATCATTGGAACTATGCATACTGTGCTAAGAGTTACAATGATGCCGCAAAATCTTTAACATGTATTCAAACATTCCATTATGGTTTAACTTGTTCATATTTCGTTTTGTTTAAGGCTTCAATGCATACTTCTAATGGCCTCTATTTCATTTTTCAAGTTTGGGACATGCGTGAGTGCTTGGAAATGTTAGAAAATGGAGGATGTCATCATTGTTTTTATCCTGGGTAATCCCATACGATGAGGGACCTTACCCAAGTGATAAGTTGTTTATGGGGTTGGACGGTTTATCTATGTGAGGATTGTAACCGAACTCCCAATTGGGATTCACCAGGGTTTAGGGAAAAACATTGGTTATGATTAGTTTTTAATTCTATAGGTTCGTCTTAGTGGTTCTTAGCTCATTCGGGTGTTTTGTATAAATACATGACTGTGTAAATTTTATACTCTGTGTGGATAATCGAAATGGTGTTTGGTATAACTTATTCGTCTCTGTGTGTTTTCTATGATCAATGTGTTTTTCATTTGTAATGGATGAAATTATAATTTTATCAGTTCCATTGCGAAGCAATGGCACTATGATACTACCCTTTTGATATTTTTTTGTTGACTATGGAAAGTAGTTCGGGTGTTAACCCACGCTGTGACTTAGCATTTTAATATGGATTTTACTCGGTTAAATTATTAAGTGGTTTCTATCATGTCTTTGTGCTTGTGAATTCATTGTAGTGTTTAATGAAAGGTGTTCTGTAGGTTGTCGAGGGAAACCCTAGCTCTGTTCATTATTTTGATATAATACTTGGTTAGAGGGATAATGCTATCGTTGTTTTGTTCTGCTATTGCTATGGTTGTTAATGGAGTCTGTAATGGAACGACCCACATTTACCTAAATGGAATGGCATGTGTGCTGTAAGGTTTATATTTTATTGTCTGTGTGTACAAACTTACAATTATTGGCTTAATGGATTCGATAGCAGGTGTATTGTTTTATGTTTTTTAATTGTATAACTTATTATCACTCCTAGCCGGGGCTTATGCGATTTGATCTTGGGTTTCGATCGTTGAAAGGTGGTTTGATGTTTATTAATTATTGATATTGTTAAGAGCTATTAATATCATTATTTTGTGTATATTGATAAAACAGAGCTTATGGGATTTGACCTTGGGTCGCGATAGTTAATGGAATGTGTTTTTCTTTATTACTTAGTTAATAATATGTATACAATCTCCTCTAGATCTTAGGAGATTCGATATGGGTTTTAGATAGATGAGATATATTTTATTTTGTTTATTCATATTTGTTAACACTCTTAGCTGAAGCATATGATATTTGATCTGGGAATTCGATATTTGATTTATGGTTCTGTTTGTAGTATAATTTATTTTACTGATTGTGTAGATAGTTTCTAGGTTTGAAAATCGTAGTGGACGCTCGTCAATTCTTAACAGGATTCAATGCCTAAGTTCTTGATTGTGCTTAGGTTTTGGATTTAATATTGTAAACATTATTCCTCTCGACGCATTGACAGGCTCTCGACCTTTGTATGAGAAATTATGATAATTATGTTTGGTAATTTAATTATTATTGTTGTACGTAGATAGGTTATATGTATTGGTATTCTTTGTTGATGGAAAATGTAATATTCCAACGTTTGCATTTCAGCTTATGTGTTTGAGTTGTTTAAGGGATTCGATCCCTACTTTATATTTATGAATATGTTTAATATTTGGTTTATTGTATAAGCATAGTTTATTTACTATCCGGGTTTATTTATTTAGTTTTGTTTAATCAGAACTCCTAGTTTTGTTTATTTAGTTTTAGTTTTGTTGTATAAGTAATTTAGAACTCCTAAAGGCGAGGCTGTTGCTATTTGTAAAATCAGGCTTTGTATAAGAATGCTTGCTTTTGCAAAAATGCTCTCCAAAACTATTCAGGAAATAATGATGAGATCCCAAAGCCTTCCCTTGGCTTGGCTCTTTATAGAAAATCTTTTAGGAAAGGTAAGTTGGTTTAAGCTTAAGTTAAATCAAGAATTCATTACTTTCTTGAAAATAATATTTAAATTATTTATATGGAATTAATAGTTATTTTGTTTAACTAGGAACTTTTTACTAGTTCTATTGAGGCCTGGAAATTCTCAGGCGACAACAGTAAAGGATTCTCCCCAATCAACGTTCCCAACTAGCCCGTTGACTATTTGGTGTAGGGAATCCGTCCGGTTTGTGGTCCGGCTACCGTAGGTCAAGGTAACAAAACTAGGGTTTTACCGGTTGCGGCCCGGTCCACCGAGTTTTTGTAATTTTGACTTAATGTATGCAATGCAAATGCCTAACTAACAATGCAGGGTGATAAAGATGCAAGGGACTACACAATGTGCTGCACAGGTTCTTACCTCTCGTCTTAGGTTCACAAACATCTAAATCACATATGCAGCCATGAAGTAAATCAATTAACTGTCTAATTACCTATCTATCCATCCCTGGGGAGCCAAAAGAATGATTATTTGTGAGTAATGTGCTATTTCCATGTATGATAAACAGAAATTACAGATAGCCGATATTCATATTTACAACACAGGAATGAGAAAAATATTCTAACAATCAGATAGCTAATTGTTATATAAGCACCGTACATTACTCTTGGTGAACTTTCCACAAAAATAAATCAGAAATCATTCAACAAGACATAGGCCATAAAGTTAGAACGATCTCACGATTCATGGACACAAGCTGAAAAAACATAGTTCATCTTTCCGCCATCCATTGCATAACATTTGGAAATTTCACATCTCTTTCTCCAACAGGAAAACTGTAATATTTTATTGCAAAAGGAAATAGTTCTTCTTACAATGTGTCCTGCAGTCTTACTGGGGAAAAATCCCCCTTTCTCTTCTTAGTCTATTACATTTATAAAAAGAGAGAAATGGTTGGGCTACCCAAAGTAGCCTTTGGGATTTCCAACCTTTCATTTTCCCAATGCTTTCCTTTTTCCCAAATCTTTTTACAAAATATTACAAAATATAAAGGTGACCAATTCCTTATGAAGAGGGCCCCGCTTGTCTTTCCAGGAACTTCTTCCACGCTGCAGCTTCACTAGCGATGCCTTCAAAAGTGCTAGGTTCCAGAAACTGAATATTTATCTCAAATTTCTCGGCTTGATTTTTGATAGCCTCATCCCTTGCTGGGCTCAAACAAAGCTGATCTTCCAAAAATTGTACACTAACGACTGAGCATCCCACTTCATTCTTCAAAACTAGGTCATCAATAACCTTGATCTGTTGTGTTCTAGCCTCTGCATCCTGATATCTGCTCTGTAATATTTCTATGAGGGCCTCATGGTCCGGGAACTCATCAAGCTTATGCTCAGTGTCTGTTTGGCACCGGTTGAATGTATTAAGGAGCCTCCTGAAGTATTCTGAGCATGCTCCCTGCGTCCTTTTGATAACCTTCTTGAATTCTTTCGTGGTGCTGACAGCAAACTCTACTAAATCATGATCTCTTTTGAGGGCTTGATGATCTTTCACAGGTAGTTCTGCTGGGTTTTATGCATTGCTTTACATCCTTTCTATTCTGGCCTTCAAGACTTCAACGACTTCTTGGGATCTATCCATGAAGTAGGAAGAGGTTTCCATGATCTCCTCCAATCGGTTATCAATCTGAAGGACCTTGCATCTCTCGTCTTCTAGAGCGGTCTGCAGCTGTAGCATTTTAGCCTTCTGAGCCAGGATATGTTCCTTGAAAGGCTACAGATCTACTTGCTATTCCTTTGCTGCCTCTAGATCAGTGGTCAGAGAGGCAAGCTGCTCTTGATGTTGCTTTGTCAATTCTTGGGAATGCAAATCATTGGCCTGCTCGAGGATCTTCATCTGTTCTTCTAGGTCCTCCACCTTTCGCAGCAACTTCTCCTTCTCCTTCTTCAACTCTTGATCTTCTGCTTGCACTTGCTCAAGGTGTTCTTGTGTAGCCTCCTGAGCCTATCTCTCTTCATGTAGGGCCTTCAATTTAGCTGCAGCAGTCCTCATCTCCCTCTGTAAGTGCTCAAATTTCTGCTTTAACTTATTTCCCTCCTCTCTCTCTCTCTCTCTCTCTTCAGGGTATCCTTTAGCTGAGTAGAAGATTTCTTGTATGAATCTAGTTCAGTCATCACCTTGTCTATGTTATCCTCCGAAGCATGTAGTATTGCAGTCCCGGCCCTTATGGTAAGTCTTGGATCCACGTCTGTCCCTATCATAATAGCCGTATCTGTTATCATTGTGATGGCCATTCCTTCTGCTTCTACCTTTTTTTCTGTCCTCTTCATTATTCTCTTGGTATCCCTATCATAATACACAGTGTTGAAATCAAGAATTTCCTTGCCCTTTTCCTGGACAAAAGGAACTATTCTGAGCGTAGGGACCATAAGAGTGCTGGCAGCAGGCACTTGTGGATCCTGGAGCTCTGGGTTTTCTGTCTCCTGGGTCTACCCCTTGGTATCTAACTGTCTTGTCTCTATCATCTTTTGCCTTTCTGCTTCCTTCCCTCTCATTTCCTCATCTAGCTTTCTCTTCACTTCTTCAGCTGCTTTCCTAGCTTCTTCTTCATCCTCTTTGTATGCTTCTTGTGCCCTCTCAGCTGCTTCTTGGGCAGCTTTTCTTTTTCCTTCTTCTTCTCTATGAAGCCATCCTGTAACTTCCTGTGCTAGCTTCTGGGCTTCCTCCTGTCTCCTCTTGGCCTCTTCTTCAGCTTTGGCTTGCTCAGCCCCTTTCCCACCTTTAGTGGTGATCTTTGGCTTGAATCTTCTTCTTAGAGCTTTCAAGTTAGGGGCACTTCGGAAGATAGATTCTTCCTTATCGAAGTGATGAGTATACTCAAAGTGAACCTTGTGTTCTTTGCAATGCTCCACGACCTTACCCTGGGAATCACTCCTATGAAATGGCATCTTGCCAAAATGGAATTTCTCTAATTCTGCTACAAATTCATTAGCCTTTTTCATTTTAGCAAATCTGCAGCTTCCTAGTTTGAATGGCAATGGGGGGTAAGCGGTATTCTTGTGTTCAAATAGGAACTTGCCTATTCCATCGATGAAAACTTGCCTGACCGCCTCCTTATGGACAATATAGTCGGTTGCATATTTTGGCAGCAGGGAAGGGGCTCTTGAGCCACCAAACATTCTGAAATACATGCCATTTTCTGTTAAGTAATAGTCTGCGTATTCTTCTATTACTAGCATGGCCCCCTCCGACAAATAGTCACATTCCTTCAGAAAGATGAGTGTGTACAATGGCATAAGGAACTGTTTGCATACTTCTCTATAGTGGCTATGGTAAACATGTTCCCACAAAGGTTTGTAGGCCACATAGATAGGCATTCTTTCCCTATCCCATATGCATCTAAGACCAAGGAGGGGCTTATGACACAATATACAGTCTATAAGTATAGAGATGATGTAAAAATCAGACTTTTTTCGGGCCTCTCCCCCGAGGGCTGCAGCCAAGCAAGCAGACAGACTGTTTGAAACCAGGCTAGGCCAGTTGAAGATTGTCCCATCGGTGGCCACATAAAAGATGATAGGTATCCATTCTAGCTTGAACAACCTGCCATGAGCTCTTCCAAATATTCTGTTTAACATCAAGGCTATGAATCTGTATGGAGCCCTTAGACTCGCTGTATCATACTCATTCATTGCTCTGGCCTTGAAATGTTTCCCTGTTAGCATCATTCTTTTCATGGTTTCTATCAGGTCCATGTTAACGTTACTCAACCAGTCATCAGACACGAACACTTCAGGCTCCGGTAGATGGTAGGACAAGGCTACATAACCAGGGCTATGCGCAGCATAACCTTGATCATTAACATCCTTCAGAATCATTGTTGAGACATCCGCCCGAGGCAGAATCCATCCTATGACTTCCGAGCATGGGAAGAGTTCTGGCCTAGTGGTGACCTACATGAGTGCCGATCTTTTGATGTTGGTGTAGATGGGTTCTTCTTCCAATCCCATATCAGGTACCTCCCTTCTGGTGATGAGTCTATAGACATCCCCCCACTGATATTCGGGTTCAACACCAGAAACACATTGAGTGTCTCCATATATGTATTCAGTCTTTGTTTCAGCTTCTGCTTGTGGCACTTCTTCCACCGCTGGAGCCTTCTTCTTTTGTCTTTTGGACATGGTGGACTTGACTTCTTCCTGCCATATATAACATTGTAATATTGAGGCATCCAAGGTGCATGCATTTACATGACAGAGTGCAACACTTTATTATTTCTATGTATATCATGGCAGCAATTAGACGATGAAACTAAGATATAAGTTTGCATAACTTGACTGACCAAATGCACACTACTTAGTGCTCTTGTCTATATCTTAGCATAATAAAAACATTTCTGCATGATATTAAAGCATTCTATCAACCATACAATAAATTTCATCCATATGCAAAGTGCCATTCATCAATTTGGTCTATTGCACAACAAACAAAGAAAGGGGTTTTGTATATATCAAGATCATGCTGGCTGCCTATGCTTTCCAACATTGAACACTTTGATAACACAGCTTTAGCAGGGATAACATTGATAATGGATTATGCTACTTGCGGAAGATAATTACATCAACTCGACTATACTCTGCGGGTAGTACTGTCATTTTATTTTAAATGGTGCTTTCATTAAAACCACTATCCACGCTATTTTCAGCTCGCGAACTGCGACAACGGCATAGCCCTTTTAATCATCTAGGGTTTTAGAAACCCAAGCCCTGATGGACTGCGAGGGACGATGCAGGCAATATAGGTTGGGGCTCGAACTACCGGGCAAATAGGAAAAAACGACCAAAGGATGAACCATCAATAACCACAAGAAAACCCACCACAAAACTCTCTCTGGACCTCATGATTATACAAGGGGAAGCTAGGTGCAGGCAGCGTAACGGCCGCCTGCACCAAGCCTCCATCTACTCTGCGTGGGCTTGCAAACAAAAGCCACGGGCCAAAACAAACTTCCGCGGGCAAAATAAAAAAAAAACACCCCCGATATATATAGGCGCAAAACACATGGCGGACAAGAAGAAAAGACTACGGAAATCTTAACCATGGGTAGACCTCGTACGTATGTGAAACGGGGTTGCTAAAACACCTAACCACAGCAAACAAAAACTTGAACAGAACGAGGCATGGCAAGAACGGCCTACCTGGCAGTGACGCGACGCAATCACGGAGAGATGAGTGGGTCGGTGATGGTCCAGCTTCCACGATTGACACCTGGATGACAGCTAGGTCCTTCACTGGCTCAAGAAATCGACAGCTCGACGGCAATAGCTCTTCGGTGATTAAAAAAGAACAATGGAAAAACCAATACATCGTCCCCGTATATATAAAATTTGCTCACACGTGCGAGGAGAAAAGACATTGGACGCTGGAAGACTTTCGCCTTGGGGGGGGGGAAAGTAATCTCCCTTCCGCAACGGCGGTTAGTCAAAAAGTATACCCAGCCATGGAGACGCTCATGGCAAACAACAAAAACAATCAAATCGGGCGTCGGAAGGTTTCCGAGTCAGAGGATGAAAGTCAACTTTTCTCCGCAAAGGCGGGAAGAAAAATGCTAAAGTTTCTGATTGAAAACTAATACTCCGCCGAGGCAAAACACACGTCGGAAATAACATCGAAAACAAAACCCCAAACCCGTCTGCAACGGCGGAGGCCAAATGCAAACACCCGTCCACAATCGTGAACCAAAAGACATCCGCAACGGCGGGGAAAAGAAAGGAAAATCCTTCCGTAACAGCGGAAGAAAGAGTCAAAAGAGCGTCCGTTTCCCAAAAAAAAAGCACCCGTCGTGAAAACATCAATGACTCGGAAGTCGAAAGGTTTTTCTTTCCGCAAACAAAAAATTCATCCGCAACTGCGGAGGGCCAAATCTTAGATCCACCCGCAACGGTGCACAATCCAAACAAAACAACTTCTGATTCCAGCAAGTTTTCAAATGCGTTCAAAGGCGGCAATTAAATTCAGTAGTAGAGCAACCTAGGCATTAAAAACAATCGCTCTGAGAAATCATTATAAGGAAGAAAATCAAGCTAAACCAAATTAAAGGAGGGTCCTAAATTTTTTTTGAATTTTGGGAAATTGTTGCGGCTGCAACAAGTTCCTAATTGAACTTTAGAATAGAATATTTATTTAATTATTTTAGTTTATAATAAATACATATACTCTTACTTATTCTTTCAGTCATCTTTATTTCCTTATATATATAAATATTATTTTATTCATAATTTATAAACTTTATATATTATTCTTAATTATTTATTCATGCATCATATATCATAGTTTATTTATTTTGATCCTTCCCTTAGTTTACATTATTTCTTTTATCAAGGCCTCAGGTAGGGTTTGGTTGGTGAAGTAAGATAGGTAGCTCTAGATCCTCCTTGCATGTTGGATTACCTCGTATATCATGGTAGTACTTCCAGTCCATGATGAGAAGTAGATTTGAAATTTCATTTAATCAACTTTAAAATAAGTATGATAAGGATCGGTGCTATTCATAGTCATTCTCACTCAACAAACTTAAGTTCAGTAACCCTAGCACTATTCATAGCCTAAGCTCAACACTATAAATATGGGTGTTACACTAGTGCAATTCCATAGCCTCTCGCTCAACACTAATACTAGGATGTACTTGTATAATACACCTAGCTATACAATGGCCAAATATTCGATGCTCCAGAGCTTATGCTCAACATCAATTTGGAATGCTCCAGGGATTATTCCCAACACTTCCAATCATATAACTCATGTGCTCCAGAGCTTACACTCAACACAAAATATCATAACTCATGTGTTCCAGAGCTTATGCTCAACACAAAATCTCATCACTCATGTGCTTCAGGGTTTATGCCCAACACATTATATAAATCAATCATGCATTTAGTCTTCTGTACATTGCATCACAATAATCATCTTAGTATATGTATATGCTAATCACACAATAATAAATCTAGTACATCGTACCATGGCAATAGTCGTTGTCCATCAAGGTCCACACGCAACATATATAATCATATACAAGATAATAAAACATGTGCATTGGCTTATGCACCAAATATATCTAACTAATCAACATAACTCACGTGCACTGAGAAATACAGCTAATATATAAACATAAACATCAAAGTAACTCATATGCAATGGGAATTGTTCCCATTATAGTTAAGGTCAAAATTCAGTATATTACACTATTGGCCAACAAACATCCCAAAAAATTTCCTTCAGAGGCCTCACCCTTGAACCCCCTTTCTCGAGGGCGCTGCCCCCACACCCCTTAGTTGGGATGAGTGTACAGTAAACCTGGGCTACAAATACAACTGCACAATAACATGTCTAAATATGGAAGATCAAGCTCCACAACAAACACTTCCTTTGTTAAGGGAACGCCATAGATAAGATGGTTGTTGAATTTGATTCGTGGAATGTTATTTTTTTTTAAAACTTTGTGGGATGTATTGTCTCGGTTGTAAAATGTATAAAGTTACTGACTCAAACATGGGTAGTATAACTGTAAGTCAGTAATTATGTAAAGTGGATTTTGTATGTATAAAAATAATTGGTTTGTTTTATGGATTGAGGCTTCACTGTGTAACATATGTTTGGTCGTATAAGGCCTGGAATAGAACCTTAGGATACATTAATATTTAAACCATATACTAAATCATAGTTATGCTATAAATCTGGTTGTTAGGATTTTCTTGAACATCTGAAGTTTGAACTATAGTACATAGGATTCATTTTCCCATAAATTTATATTTTTAGATAAAGTACTCTTTTTGCTAGTTGTTGCAATTATTTCAAACGCCACGTTTTGTGACTTTGTATATTGATATATATAAATATACTTTGTTTATTATAATCACTAGTATTTATTGGCTTTGTTATAAACACAATACTATAATATATGTTAAAATATTTATGAAAAAATATATGGTTGCATCACATCATAGAGAGAGTATGATTGTATTCACATTAACATGTATAATGGCTCTGCTTCATAATGAAGATTGTAGCTCTTAGCACTTTGATTCTATACAAACCAAAATGGATTTACCTCCCAAGTAAATTACTTATAGTTATAATCTCCATATTATTTTGTTAGTCCTATAATTCTGCACCTAACTTATGGCTGTAGTGTCACTCTCTTGGATACTCTGTGCTTCTTACTATGTTATAAAATAAACTCGGCATACCATGGTATGTAACCTAGGGTTAACAAAAGAAAACTCATACCCTGCTAATTCTTGGGTAGAACAATAGAATCATAGAGCCTACTATTATACTGAAAAATATAAAGGAAGTAGGATTTAATTTAAAAGATTATATTGACACTACAGTGTTTTGGGTTCAACTCCCAACTGTAGGATACCCTTATTCAAGTTTGTGATATAGTTTTTAACTGTATGGTTTAAGTTGGATAAAATCATAGGAGAAAAATCTTGGAACACAAAATTCCTAGGTTTTCGATCGATCCTGATCATACCCCATGAGTGTCGAAGCAAATCTACCCACACAGTTCGCAGCTATAGATTTTATTAACCCTAAGCTTATGTTTTAGTACAAAAAAAGAACATAACTTTGCAATGATATGGCTTAGTGATTCCAAGAACTATGGTTTTGTGACTTGAAGTAACATAAAAATTTTCACATTACTTGCTTTGAAAGATTAGGGTTAAGAAAATAAATAGCAAGCTACTATGGTGGGCATAAAACCTTCAATAGTAACTAGTAAGAACCGACCCCCGAATCTGGTAGAATTTAAAGATATCAGAATTGGATAGATAATCTGTAATACTTTTATTCTAAAGAGACAAATTTTATATAAAAGCTAAAATCCCAAAAATTGTAAAAAGTACTTCGCTTATCTATGGGAAATTAATCTTTTAAAATTCCATGAAGGTAACTAATTACGACTATAATAAAAGTACATTTCGTTTCACATTGAAACATAATGGAAATTAATTTTATCTAATTCTTATATATTAATTCTTTATTTTCATCCAATACTAATATAATGGAGATTCTTTCATAACTACATCCAGCTTAGCATAAAATATCAACGAACCTCCTCTTTTAATTTCCAACTATGTTCTATTCTAGAAAGAATTTATAATCATTCTACAATGGAAAACTCTATGAATATATATGTATAAATAATAATCATTCATGTGTACAAATAAAATAAATCCCAAAGAAATGTGGAAGCCTCAAATCTGAATGTAGTAAGAACAACCACGTTCCTCCCAACCATAGATTAGGTTTAGCTCTACTTCCATCCCTTAATCACCACCGATCTAAGCCATGCATGCCAACAATAAAGACAATCAACCTCAGTTTTAGATCTTAGATTCTTCCTCAGGAAATATCTTTCCTAACACAATGTACTCACACAAAAAGAGTCTCTTCCAAGCATACTTGTAAATTCGCGAATTTTGGACCTAACACTTATGGGCACAAGCCGGATTGATTATGATGTTACCTTGATGTTTTATTTTTTTATACTGGGTCAAAGACCCCACTGCATATGGACATGATGATTTATTTGATATATTGGGGGTAATTCAAATGAATATGATATATATATGTTTGCTTTTGTTGTCCATGGACCCTGAAGCACATGGTTGATGAGATATTTTGTGTTAAGCAAGGAGATTTGGAGCACATGGGTAAATTGATGTTTTGTGTTGAGCAAGAATATCTAGAGCACACGAGTACTTATATTTGTGTTGAGCGAGAATCTATGGAGCACATGATTTTTGAGACATTTGTGTTGAGCATGAAGCTTTGGAACACATGAAAAGATAAATTGGAAGTGTTGGGCATAAGCTTTGGAGCCTTCCATGTCGATGTTGAGCATAATCCGTGGAGTCTTCCTTGTTGATGTTGAGCATAAGATCTGGAACATCGGATCCTTGGCCATTGTATCCCTAGGTGTATCCTACAAGTACATCCTAGCATTAGTGTTGAGTGAGGAGCTCTAGAATTGCATTAAGTTTATAACTTCATGCTTATAGCGTTGAGCACGGGCTCTGGATAAGCGCTAGGAGTTAGTGAAAATAATTAATGATTATCGAGTGAAAACGACTCGAGTAAAATATTGATCTCATATGAATTATTTATAAGTGATTAAATGAAATCTCGAATTTCTGTATCTCATCAAGTACTGAAGAACTACCGTGTTATACAAGGGAATCCAACATGCAAGGATGTTTAGAGTTTCCTAGCCTAGTAGACCTAACCACCTACCTGATGACCTTAATGAAGAAAGTGTCATAAGTTTAGGGATCACAATATGTGATAGCCTAAGACAAATGCTGACAAATAATATATTATTATATATTTTTATATATGATATGTATAAAGAGTACACATAGTAACAATATTAATAATGTAAGAAAGAAGGAAAGTTCCATCTCTTATTATTATTACTAAGAGAAAATTAAATATTATAATACCTACAAAGGTCCAATTAGGAACTAGTTAAAAGTTACTAAGTTAAAATATTAAAAGTACCTAAATTAAATAAAAAAAGGGTTAAATCAAGAAATCAAATGATTTTTTATTTAAATGCCTCTTTGACTGAAAAATCTCTCTATAAAGTCCCAAGTCAAAGAGATGATCACTTCCATATTTTTGGAGTCATTATTCTGCATGATTATTCTCAAGAGAGTTCATGGAGAACATTTTCCTAAGAGGAAAAAGGAGAAATGATCCAGATCTGATACACCAGTTAGGGAAGCCTTACCTTAGAAGCTCTAAGCTACTTGCATGTTGGAACCATCTTGAGGGGACCCAGATTAAGACCAGGAATAGTTTCAGGTCATGGTTGGGTGGAACGTGGTAGTTCTCAAGTGATTTGGTCATCTATACAGAGGTCAGATCTTCCCATGAATTTTTAATGCTGGGTATATCAGTGTGCAGGTTTCAGCTATTGGAATAGCCTCACTTTTAGGTATGAGGTTCTTGACTTCCTATTTCATTATCTAGTATAATCTCTGGTTAGAATATGCAAGTGTTTATGATTATATCTCTAGTCCTATGTTTATAATTGTTTCATGTCATAAATCTTTAAGGGTTTACAAATTTATGTATAAACCCTATGTCTATGAATTAATTCCTATTTAAAAAATAGTTAGGATTTATTTATGTTATACTCAGTTTTTTTTTATTTACATCTTAAACTTTGTTTTTCCTAATACCTAGGAATTTTTCTAACAGGGCCTATGTGTTTATTTACCTATGTACTCTACTGGAAGATTTCATATTTCCAGCAGAGATATGTTTAGAAGTAAAGGACTAATTCATATTAAGGTTTAAACAAAACATAAATATAAAATACAGTTAACTAATATCATGTATAAACATAACCCTAACCTAATTAAGAAATATTTTAAACTGAGTATTCTATATCTAAGAATGATGATAAATTCAAAGTATTAAAGCTAAGATAAAAACTAGCGAAGACCTCTCAGGAACTGTATCATTATATTCCTACTAAGAACAAGGATAAACATTATCATTCTTCATTAATCAAATATTATCATAAATCAAAGCTACAGTCAAAGTATCAAGACCATCTAATCACCCATGATTTATTCTTCACCAATATTCCATAATTAAAACAAACTATATAATATTACTACCAACTACATCCACAAATTCGTAATGCAGTAAACCAATTATCCACATAAATAATCCATTGCAAATATAACAAATCAAACCCTTAAATACTTACAAACCACATTATAAAGATTCACATGTCATAATGAAAATACCAACGCAATAAAGAAACCCCAATACTAAGTACAATATTCATTAAAAATAAATATAATTGCATAGAAGTCACATGATCAATTCCTATGGGCATTGAAATTGAATCACATCCATATAAGTTTAAACCCTCATCAACATAAACGACCCAGGATCGATTCCTGTAGGGTCTATTTTATTTACAAAGCCATAGTGTTGAATCTTATAGGATTCGATATTTAAATTCTTCCTCATGCCATAACTATTCCACAAATCAAAAGCCACAATATATTACATATATGCAGGTTGTAATTAAAAATAAATTCTTTACACAAGGGTCAAAAAGACCCATATAAAATATACACACTGTAACTATGGTCCTCAGCCTCTTACATAACCAAACATTCAAATAAAAATATCAATGCTACAACTCTGTCAACGTTTTGCAGCAATGATGACTGCCAACGAAGGGTTATTTCCACAACCGACCGTTATATCTTTAAATACACAGCATAAAAATAAACAGTAAGTATGTATCCAATACATTATCACAGCTACAATGGCGGGAAACACCAATTCCATATATGGCATGGACCCAAAGCCATAATGCTATCATGCATTCACCTATACAACTAACCCAAGCAATGTTTACGAATCCACATAGTCCATTAAGAATTATAACCATGAAATTGACACAGTATGAAAATGCAACATGTATATATAAACACCATCATTACAAAATCAATAAGGAGTTTCACAATCGTTCAAACTCGGCCATCGCACCATTGCAAGCAATGGTCCTGCTGCTAGTAACATAATCAAAACTTATTTACAAATATACAGATCCTGTTGAGAGAGTTACCCAGGCCCTTTTCGATGCACATAGTACCCATTATTAAATCCAATTACATTAAAGTTCTATCCCGAAGGACTTAAAACCATAACAAGAAAAATACCAAGCCCATCGCATTACAAGTGCAATATCCATTAAAAATTATAGTTAGACCCCATCCCAAAACGTATCCATTAGAAAACCAGAGCCAAGCATCCAAACCCACGACAAGCAATAACCTTGTCTTAACCATGAAGCAACGAGGGAACAAGTAAACACTTGTACAATAGGCTTACTCGAATGGGTATGGATTTTCCCATAGTTTTTCCCATAGCTACGACCCATGAGCTACAAACCACACTTGTTTTCGCCACACACTACAACCTACAAACACAGAGCAAGGTCACAATGAGAAGTATGAAAATATCCAAAACAAATCAACAAAAGATGCTAATAAAATAGACCATCCACATACTTGTTAAGCCATCGAAATCACACTCCTTCACATCGTGCACGAGCAGAGCACAAGCAAAAAGGCTGCGAATAAACCAAACTACTACATGAGCCAAGCCCTAAGCTTGGTTGCCACTCTTCCCAAGGCGGATTGATGTCGCCACCCTAGCCTCCATTAACATTTACAAAACTCATAATTCTATAGTTCTTTCTACTATGTTAAAACCTTGTTCCAAATCAACGTGAAAGGTATAAACCCCATTATGTATCGAATTACTTAAGCCTTAAGCCATAATTCCATGGCATATGAAATATGCCATGGAATACTTTAGGCCAATGTTTTTACAAATCCTTTTCCAACTACTAAAACGTTACACTAAGACTAGGTTAAAGCATAACACAAATTTATAATCCTTTATACCATAGTAACTAAGTGTCATACAAATGATAAGTGCAATACACAGGGGCTTTGCTTGTTGGCCAATATCCTATCACGTTAGTTCATATTGTGGGTTTTAAAATTATCAAAAATCGAACCAATATATTGTAGGTATTGGGGGGATGAGGGGTTTAAGGTGGGTGTGGGTAGAGTGGTTTATAAGGATTGAGGTATAAAAAGGGGCAGGGAGGAGGTTTTAAGTATTGGGAGGGGGTTTCAACAAAAAGAGTTTGGGTCAATATCTCTCGAAATTAAGGGTATTCTTTCATATCCCACGATCGCACGTGCTATGTGAGAGGTTCACTAAGTAAAGTCCCCGTGGTGCAATAGTGACCAAGACAGTCGTAAAGTCCATAAGTACAATCACAACAACTCGTGCAACACATGATAGTAAACTATCCCTCCTGGTATATTTATCATTCAATAATTAGCGTAATGTCACTAGGATAGATCTGTAGAAATGAGTGCTAGTGACTAAACAGACAATATGCTCGTTAGGCATTATAAATAGTTTTCCATCACCAAGTGCACCTACACGCAAAGGGGACATAAATACATTAGTTCGTCATAACTAAGTAAGCCTAATGTGACAAGTAAAAACTGTTACCTCTCAGGTGGTTACAAGGGAAACTAGTCCTGCCACTCCACCCATTTGTCCAATAACAAAGTTAAGTCAGAATCATGTATACAACAGTAAGTACATGTTATAATCCATGAAGTATGTAATCAATAACTAACTTACACATCAATACATAACCATAGAACAACATAATAATCAACATCACGACGATGGAAGTAAAGACAGTAATAAACACATATGAAAATATGGAAGCAAGACGTAAGAACAATTTACGACAATACAACAATATAAATAGAGTACGACACATTCCACAAGTTCAAATAATGTCTAGCATTGGTAGTTTTGACTAGCCTAATAAATTTTTATTTTTATTTTCAATTTTTGGGGACATTACAAGTTGTATCAAAGCCCAATTTCAACACTAAGAGACCAAATGGGTGTACCAGACATTCGTTGCAAGGAAAATAAAGTATGTTTTAAATTTTGTTAACTAACAAAAAAAATTCCTGTTATTAAAAATTTGCAATTTCAGGAATTTTAAAAGAATAGTTCAGATCATGAACGCTGAAGAAGATGACAGTTGGCAAGGGAAATTGAATACCCCCACCCAGGAAGCAAAATTGGTGGTGGAACTGAATTCTAATATGATCAAAACCATACAAAGTATTCAAGAAGACTTGCAAAGCCTCAGAGAGGATGCAAAGTCTGAATGAAAGAAATGAACAACAAGCAATTAATGAAGCATTGCTGCAAAACATGACGGGAGGAATCCCACAGGGAAAACCCATTCATTCTATAAATAGGTTCAAGAAGGAACCTTATCATAAACAGGCCAGCAACCCAAGAGAAGAAGGAAAATAAAAACATACCCCTAAACCTACAGAGGGAGATTATCATAGTACTTCCAGTGATGACTCTCTTTCTCCATGCAGAAAGAAACAAAGAAGTGATGACAATCTCCAGGGGGAGTTCAGAAAAATAAAATCCCCAACCTATGAAGGAGAAGTGAACACGGGGGAGAAAGCTGAAGAATGGTTTTTGGGTATGAGCAAATATTTCTGAGTTCATAACCAATTTAGTGAAATGAAGGCTCGACTGGCCATCTATAAAGTTAAATGCCAAAGTAGTGAGATGGTGGAGAGACTTGAAGTGTACCGATAAATATGAGGTAAGACAAATATGCTAGAGTAAATTTTGTAAGATCTTTTAAGAAAAATATATGTTGGAAATATTCTTTGACAGAAAGGTAAAAGAGTTCCATGAGTTACGTATGGGATCCATGACTATGAATGCTTTTATTAACATATTTTTGGATCTATTACATTATGCTCCTTGCATCAAAGATGAGAAAGTAAATATCCAACAATTTTTAGGATGTCTTCCTACAAACTTTTGGGAATGGATTGAGTTCGACATGCCTAAAACCTTAGAAACCACACTACACAAAGCTAGGATCTGCTATGAGCATGGGAAGATAAGGAAAGAAAACATAAATAGAAATAGAGATAAGTCAAAAAAATCCTCTGACAACCGCAAACCAGGGTTTAACCTACAACCATACAAAAAATAGAACAACAGTTTTCCAATGAACAAGAACTTCAACAAATAGGGTACAAAGCCATATGTACTAGCTCCAAATGTTAACAATCCAGTAACAACTGGGGGAGCCAATGATACCTTGCTACAAATCAAATACTAAAAATGCAGTGGGCCTCATTATGCCCGAGATTGTAAGAACGAGACCAATGGGGTATTGCACAACTTATAAGAAGAACCAATGATAGAGGACATTGATGGAACACCACAGATGTATGCAGCCTTGGATGACCGAAAGGAAGACCATCAGTCTACCATGGTTGAGATAGAAGGTAAGATATTTAACACTACTACTTCAATATTGATTGACCCCAGTACTTCTTGGAGCTATGTATCACCTAACATTGTTGATGTATGTAAACTAGGAAAAGTAAAACATGATAAGCATTGGCTAGTACAATTAGTGACATGTATGAAATGAAAGGTTTCAGAAATAGTTAAAGATTGTGAGGTAAACCTGAAATTTTTTCCTGTGAAAGTAAAACTAAACATCCTACCTTTAGGATCATATGATATACTTATCAACATGGACTGTTTGGAACAACACCATGTCATACTCGATTGCTTACATAAGTCGATCTTGTGTATAGATATCCAAGGGAATAAAGTGAAGATTCAAGGCATACCAAAGAAAGTTTCTCTAAGGAAGATATCTTCTTTACAAGTAAAGAAGTGTGTTCGAAGAGGTTGCAAGTTGTTTGCAGTAAATATCTGAGACATAGAGGCTGAAAGAGAACATCACATAGAGAAATTCCCAATTATTGTAGAATTCAAGGATGTATTTCCGTAGGAGATCCCAGGATTACCTCTTAAATGATACCTAGATGTTTCCATAGAACTGACACCAGGATCAGTTCTGAATTCAAAATCCCCTTACCGCATGAGTGCACCAGAGTTGGTGGAACTCAAACTATAGTTGCAAGAGTTGATAGAAAAATGATATATCCAACCAACTGTCTCCCCTTGGGGAGCACCGATACTTCTCGTAAAGAAGAAGGATGGTACGATGCATATGTGCATCGATTACCGTTAGCTTAACAATATGACTATCAAGAACCTATAACCACTCCCTAGGATCAATGACTTGTTCGATCAGGTAGGAGGAGACAAGATCTTTTCAAGGATTGACCTGTGACCTAGGTACCATCAGGTACGGATTTGTGATGAGGATATTCAGAAAACCACCTTTTGTACAAGGTATGGGCACTACGAGTTTGTAGTAATGCCGTTCGGGTTTACCAATGCACCCACAAAATTTATGTGTATGATGAACAATATATTGAGTAAATATCTAGATAAATTTGTTTTTGTCTTTATAGATGACATCCTAGTTTACTCTAAGAGTAAAGAGGAACACGAGGAACACCTTCGCATAGTGCTACGGGTGTTACGAGAACACCAGCTCTATGCCAAGTTTAGTAAATGTGGTTTTTACCAATCACAGATAAAGTACTTGGGTCACATTATCTCTAAGATAGGGATAGATGTGGACCTGAAAAATATTAGAGCCATAGAAGACTGTCCTACGCCTACTAGTGTCATCGACATTAGGTCCTTTTTTGGATTAGCCGGATACTATCTAAAGTTCATTGAGAACTTCTTGAGAATAGCTTGTCCCATGATCGCTTTGCAAAAGAAGGAACATAAGTTATTTTGGACGACCAAGTGTGGCGAAATTTTTCAAAAGCTTAAGCAAATTTTGACGTCCACACTGATACTATGAATTGTGGATCTCAATGGGGATTTCATTGTTTGCATGGATGCAAGCAGGGAAGGATTCAGAGGAGTCCTCTTGCAGAATGAATATGCGATCTGTTATGAATCACAGAAGTTAAAATAACATGAACATAACTACCCCACACACGATCTTAAGTTAGCAAAAAATATCCATGCTTTGAAGATGTGGAGGCACTACCTCATGGGAAGGAAATTTCTTCTAAAGACAGATAATATGAGTTTGAAGTATTTATTCAAGCAACAGATTCTGAATGCTAGGCAAGCTAGATGGTCACCTTTCCTTAGCGATTACCATTTCGAGCTAAATCATATTAAGGGAAAAGAGAACAAGATTGATAATGCTTTGAGTTGACGAACTCATATGATATATGAGGTGACTTTAAGTCAAACCGATTCGAATTTACACAAAAGGATTAGAACAACCAACATAGTTGACCCTTTCTATGTAGAAATCCTTAAGAACGTCCAAGAGGACAGGTTGTATCAACAACAAAAAGAGTATAAGGTAGACAAAAAAGGACTGCTATGGTCCAAGGAGAGATTGTACGTTCCAGAAGGAGGGTACATTCAGTCTAGCATCCTCATGAAATTTCACAGGACACCCTACTCGGGGCATCTGGGATATCAAAAGATGATATCCACCATTAAGAGACACTTTTTCTGGCCTAAGTTAAAGGCTGACATTGCGTTGTTTATCGCAAAATGTCAAGAATGTCAGCTGGTCAAAGATGAGCATCAACATCCTTCAGGATTTATGCAGCCATTACGCATTCCAGAATGGAAGCTGGAAGTCATTAGTATGTTTTTTTATCACTGGTCTACCTAAGTGTTATACACCAGAATGGCACCTCTCCGTCTGAGTGCCGACTTTTCTTATGTCGGCGCACAAAAGGACACTTATGGATTGAGGTTTGCCTAGAATACTATATCTTGGCTTATTATGGAATACATTTCTGCCTTCATCTCTGCCTGTGACCACTTTCCCATTGTTTCATGAAAGTCATTGAAAGTCATTGAAAAAAAACCTATATTGGAGGACCCGTATCTTGAGTTCTGTAACTCCGTTTGACCTCATTTCTACGCCATTGGAAAGGTATTTCAGTTAGCTAAAACTTTCCAGAAGACACCAAAGTCTGAAAATGCCCAAAAATACCTTAAAAATGCAATTTTTGTGTATGCGCGACTCTCCTTATGTGCAATCCGCGCATCATGCGCGACTCTTGTGTTTTACAAGTCGCGCATGCATATATTCGCGGGTTGCTCTTGTAGGAACTTGCGCATAATGCGCGGGTTGCTCTCCTTCAGAGTCGC
>LPNX010549269.1:0-36734 GCA_001517045.1 Pseudotsuga menziesii
TAACCCTAATTTTTCCTATAAAATAGGGATTTTTGGCTGGCAGTCCGTAAGCCCAGTTATATCCGCATAATTGTTTAGAAATAGAAAATATCAGTATTTGGGATATTTCATGCAATCACAAAGTGATAAACAACCGGTTGCTTGAAGCTTGGGCTAGATGTAGCTGAACTCACACCCTTCTTCAACCTGTGAACCCTGATAATACCAAAACTCAAATACAAGTGAGATCATATCACATGAAAAGTATGCTAAGATAGTTCAACCAAGATCAATATTATGTATAACTAACTACTCATATTCATCAAGATTATAACCTACTTTGCATAAATAATCGATTTGAAACTACAAACGATTACTCTACCATGCCAACAGTGGCCCTCTTGAGCTTAACAAAGAAACCGATCTCATTCAAAGTATTTAAAAGTAATGGGTTAAAAGTAGTATCACCTCAACCATGAAATATTTACCACATGCAAAGAGCTCATGGACCTCCAAAGTCGAAATTCTTATTAATCAAATCCAAGCAAAGCTTGATACAATTTTTACAGAGTAACTCCAGCGCAAAAGTTCCACCCGGAAGAGCTCATAAGAGCCTCTTCTTATACAATGAGAGAAGTCCTAAACCCTAACACCACACCATGCAAGGAGGGCACAATACCTAGCAATCTAGCCATGTTTGTGAGCCAAAACTAAGAAGAAGAGGGTGAGAGTGAGGGGAGGCCTCCACCTAGGCAAGGCG
Source organism: Pseudotsuga menziesii (assembly GCA_001517045.1). Taxonomy (NCBI): domain Eukaryota; kingdom Viridiplantae; phylum Streptophyta; class Pinopsida; order Pinales; family Pinaceae; genus Pseudotsuga; species Pseudotsuga menziesii. The sequence goes on from LPNX010549269.1 coordinate 740, forward strand.
CCCCCACTCCAACCCTAACCAACCAATCTCCAACCAATGAGAGGACTCCACCAACAATAGCGTGAGCTTCCAAAGCTCTGACGTGAGGGATGAGGAAGAGCACACATGAGGAGGTGAGGAAGATAGGCGTGAAGGCTTGGAAGAGTCTAGAGCTAGGTTTGGAGGAGCCAATACCGAGACACAAGGGCCACATGTCATCCTTCATCCTCGAATACATCAACGAGCCAATAAGCAAGCTCCACCTCACCCAAACATGGTCATCACTGAAGGAGGCGAGTTGGCTAAGTAACTAAGAACTCAGTGCTCACTGAATGCTGACTAAAGAAGACTTGTGCCAACTCCAATCATCATTAATGCCCGATGCCATGTCATTCTGCATTTCATTTCGTTCAATTCGGATTAATTTGAAGAGATTTGGATTATCTCCAAAATAATCATTTTTCATATTTAATCAATAATTTCTCTGAAACTGACTTTTTTTGAGAAATTATGAGTTATGTAGCTGAATGATGATTTGAAACTCGGAGCTAGCTGGCCAGATGCTCATGAATGATTTTTGGCTTAAGGTTAGAGCCTTCAAACACTGAAAACGGACCTCAGATGGCTGACTTATTACAAATTGAATTTTTCAATTTAAATTATGAAAAATTTTAATTAAAAACTTAGGAAAAATTAAAAAATTAAAAAATTAAAAAAATTAAAATTTGACGCGTCCGGTAAAAAAATTCGGAGTTTTTCTGAGGGTCCTAGTGACTTAGGACATGACCATAGTCTATTCTAATAATGTCTAGTAGGTTTATACATACTTAGTTGGGTTCTAATAACCCCCCAAGGCCCATAATTCAAAATCAGGCATTCCAGCTTTGGAGGAATCGAGAGAACACCTCGTCGATTATACTCGGCTATAAGCAAAGCATAATTGTCAAGGGCAAAAAACTCCCTAGAATACCTTAGTTGAAATTCTACGTCTTAGGAGACCGAACCACTCAAAACACCCTACTAGCACATTTTATTACAAACCCCACGGTGCCATGGTCATAATTACTGAAAATAAAAACTGACTAGCCAAAACTAGCTAGGCACAAAGGCAGATCATCTGATACACTGGAAACAAACATTTCTCATGTTTGTAAAATGGCGGCTCTTTAGCTAATCCAATTATGGTACAAATAAGTTGGTAACACAACTTAGTGCAACTTAGTTGGTAATAGAGCCATTCAAGGCTTCCCGAGGCTCCCTTCGTGCTTATAGTCAAATATTTTGACTTTTTGTAAACCTTTGGATCCCAAATAACAAGGACCAAAGCGTGTTCTTCTTCATTTTTTCTTTTCATGTTAAAATAAATCCCCTTGCTTTCCCGAGTACGGTTCATGGACAAGGGCTTGCTTGAGTAATAAACCTAGAAAGAGACTCTTGGGTTTTACCTTTCTAATAAAAAAAAATTGCCATAAAAATCTTAAAACTTTACCAAGGCTTCGTTGTGTATGCTCTGCACCGCTGCAGTTCGACTGACCCGTTGGATGCATCAAAAGCAACGTGAGTGACTAGTTTAAATTAGTCTCATATTCAATTAACCTCCCAAGACGAAAATCCAACACCTCGATTTAATCTCTTCTGGGGAATGTTCACAGAGGAAGCAGGAACCATTGGATAGAGACCTCGGGATACCGTCAGGCTACACCCTCCTTTCGTGTAGTGTTTGTTGGATACCTCCTAGAGACTCTGATCCATCCCACATTTCTTCGCGTGGAGCCACATTTGATAAAGGTTTTTGACATACTCCCCGTACCGTCGGGTATATCTAGAGTCCCCTTCCTCTTTTTAATCCACTCATCTCATCATTAATTTAAAACTAACCAAGAACAATTGCAACACATCTTCAACACTATAATTTTGTGACTCTATTTTCAACACTGGTCTATTTTTGTGTATCGTACAATCATTTGCTTCGAGTTCATTCATGTGTTGATTGATTATAATTTTATGGTGTGGGATTAAATTGTTGTTGCAATATTTGGCTTTAGTATTTACCTTCTAAAAACTCCTAAATAACTCATCCATAAACCACCACTAAAGCTTAATCGGCCTTAGCAACCAAATACGGTCTACCCCCCTTGGCTTCGTTAGGACTCAGGAGTTTGCCGAAACAGAGGAGTCAAGATCAAGTGACAGTACTTGACTCAAGACTTGCCCCCAAGGACGCACCTAATGGCTTGAAGATTTTTGCCACGACAACCCAAACCCCCCAGGTGCATGAAAGGCGGCAACAAGGTTAGGTTAGTATTCGTTACATTAAAAACTAAACCCTTGAAACAAAAAGGTAAACTAACCATAGCAAAAAAAGGAAACTAATCTAAAGCAATAATGATACAAAAAAGAACAGAAAAACAAACCATCAAAGAGACGACACAAAACCCCCCAAGGGGGATGGTGTGCAGGCGCTTGGTAATCCCACCTGCTTTTCTTATTATTATTATATTTTTACAAGTTTTGAAGTGGAAGCCTTTGGTCCTTATAATTTTGGATCCAAAGGCTTGCAATCTTTTATGAGTAAGACAAGATCAAGAATGGTGCTCCGAGAGGTCTTTGAACAACTTAGATCTTTGATTTTCCAACAACACTTATCCTTGTCCTAGAGATAAAAGTGAAAAACCAGCCACCTTATGCTTCTAGATCTAGATACATGCTTAAATAGATTAGCCTTTAGATATTCTTGTAAAATAAATACTAAACTACTTAAGCATGTGAGTAACCGTAACCAAAGGAGAAAATATTTTGAAGTGAAGGAAAGAGAGATAGAAAGAGTGTTAGCAACCTGGGAATGTTAAGCCCAAAACATTGAACAACGAGCAAAACAGTGGTAAAAAATGCTCAAAATCACTTTGGGACACTATGAGTGTTATTGAAAAATTAGCTACAAAATTTGCCAAGTAACTAGCTTCAAAGATTTTGTGAATACAAGTAGTTAAACAAGCTTAAAAAAGCTAATGAGATAAGATGAATATGTAAAAATTTAAGTTGGAAATGGATAAAATTGCCCTTTGCTCTTCAAAGTTTAAACTTTAAAGAAGTGGGGCATCCAACCGAGGAATCCCACTCTCCAATTTAAGCAATCTGCAACTTGAAAGATATTTGCTACACAACTAAAAAGAAAGTGAGATTCATATGATGAGCCAAGAAATCATAAACTTCAACCAAGAAAAATATGAACTTCTTAACTACAAAAATGAAAACTAATAATATCTATGGCAAAAATACCATAAATCTTAACAAAGAAAAGAAGTTTGCTTCTTTGGCCTCCCCAAACTTGAGCAGCTATGAAGCATGGAAGCAAATCACCATAGAGCACCAAAGGACACAAGATTTCCTCCAAAGAATTTTATTAAAAAAACCAAATGAGTGAAAATTACAATGGCCCAAAATGGGAGCAAATGGAAGCAAGAGCTAGAAGAGAGAGAAAGAGCATGAGATATTGTAACCCAAATGAGGAGGAGACGCCCCCTTAAATAGAAAAAGAGTGAGAGGGGACCCCATGTGCATGCTTACCACTTGTCTAATGAGAGAGGGAAGGGCCCATGGAGAGGGGGGCACACTTCTCTCTTGTGGGCATCTCCTAGGGTGATAAAACAAAATAATGAGGGGATGAAACTCCCCTCCAATGTTTTGTAGCTTCATACTAGGCCTAAAAGGGTGGGAACCCCTACTTTGGCTTATCTTCAATTTTCTCCATTGTCATGAAGAGGGAGGGCGTCCCCCCTAGGGGAATAACTTCATTCTCATGAAATACTTGCAAGGGGGGGCCTTTATGTTTCAAACATGACCTTGAGTACATAATATAACCTTAGGAAGCTTAACTTCCCCCCCTTTCAATGACTTAAGGCATAATACCAAAATTTGTCTTTCTAATTAATTGTCAATTTTCCTAATTTTCTTGACTGACTTAGGCAAATGTCTCCAAAACCCTATCAAAACTTGGTCCAAGAGTGTAGGGGGTGCCATTGATTTTGAGTACCTGCACCCCTATTTATGGGCATTAGGTGCCACATAAACCTCCTTACATTACAACTTTTTTTAGGGCGAAGGACATTTTTTAATTACCAAAAATTAAAAAATCCTATGCAAAACTTAATGAAATTCCGCAAGACTCTGGATAATATCTAACATGGTAACATAAAACACTCCTAGACCTTAATCACCCCACGTGCTCGATCATTAGAACGCCTTTCACCGCGTTGGAGGATTTTTTGAGTGAAAAACTCAGATAATTAAAATTGCTTAAAAACAAATTTAATTATCCAAGGGAAAAAACTTTCGATGAAAGGACTTCCCTCATGATAAAGTCCCAGGTTACTAGGTTTTACTAAAATTTACGCTCATGCTGACATATCATTACAAAATCCCCCGCAGGGATGCAGATATTTCATGGAGAAGAGATAAGACGAGAAAGTGGAAAAATTGTTTCACTAGAAAAACTTTGTCAAGTACATTTTCTCGTCTTCAAGGTACATGGTACATGGTTTCCCACCTAGTTGGTTAGGTGGTCAACAAGTGGATGAAAGCAATTATTATTTATTGAAGTATGTTGAAAGTTGAAACAGCTCAAGGGCTGCAAATATTTTTTGAACAAATACCAATATGTTTGAAAAGAGAAATCATAAAGAAGTTTTGTACATTGCAAAACAAAATGTCACTTTGTATTTTAAAAAAATTATGAAGTGTAACATGCAAAATCTGCATGGCACTTAAAAAGTTAAAACTGATGAGAAACAGAACTGCACCACATAAAAATTTATACTATAGACCAAATTAAACAAAATAGATGGAATATGACACAAACTATTCATTAGTGAAAAACATCATGCTTCAAATGACAAAATTTAAGAAAGGTCGAGGTTTTATTTGTGATGAGAAATGGGATTTATTGTAAACTGAAAAATATAAACACTTCTTACATCTTTGCATCTTAAAACCCATGAAGCTGTTTCATAAATAGGACGCCCAATCTTCATCAGTTGTCTTGATTTCTTTAATGCTTTTGACATATTCTGCTAACAAAAACATAATATTGTGGGAACTTAATCAAAGGTAGTTGATAAAAAACATGTACATCAGAAAGATGTTGTTAGCATGTTTATCTCTTCAATGGAAGCTACATAAGCAACTGAACTCAAGGAAAATCATCAGAAACAAGGGCAGGTTTAAACCTCATATATCCAGTAAAAAGCATATGTTGAAAACTTTGTCTTGAATGAAGTCTTGAATTTGTCTATGCTCTTTAAGAGGCCCAATGCCCCCTCCTGAACCACAAAATAATCACATCCTTGTAAGATATCACCCAAAGACATGATAAGAAAACTTCAGAAAATAGCATCATGCAGTTCTGATCCGGCAAGTGTAGAAGTTGCACGAAGAATACTATTACATAAAGTGATTCAAAACTGAAAACAAACATCACTTAAAAAAAAAGTCAAAATACAAGAACCCTAAAAGGACAAAATCGATGGACAAGAGCAGAATTTCTTTGTTCTATTTCAACAAAGACTTGATTTCATATGAACAAGAAACTCAGTCTTTGTATCTTTGCACAAAAATACAGAAATTGTTCAGCAACTGAACATGGAATAACTACATCATGAAGAATATTTGATAATCTCTAACTCAATCAACAATTACTTATAATGATGTAATAATTACCTACTTCCAGGGTCTTCTAAAATTGGGATTTTGACTCTAGATGTTAGTCAAGCCTTTTACGCCAAAGCTTTTGTTGTCAAATTTTACGTTTCCACCTTTGACAATTCCTGCTTATAGCTTTTTGTTGAACCTTCCATTATCCAAGATTCCAATCTCTATCAAATTCTCACATACCAAACTTTCATGCAACATGTACTGGTCTTCAATGGTTATAGCTTTTCTTTCCTTTGTTGCTCAGAGAGTGTCTGACTTGTGTTGTGAGAGATACAATTCAGTGGGAAGATTTTCATGAGGGTGAATTGTCACTTAGCCCTTTCCATCTACGTTTGGCACTTGGAGTTACTTAGGACTATAACAGTGCACCTCCTTAAATTGTTGCATAAAAATATGTGAATGGGTGACTTCGCAAAAGTGGACATGTGTTTACTTGACCTTGGCACATGTGGGACATACTACTTGACTTGGTTACTTGGAGAAGTGTGCTTGGCAGGAGTTGTAATGTACCCACCTACCCTTAGCACATCTGAGGCACTCTAGTTAGGAAAGATTCTCTTGGGGACAAATGGGTTGGTTAGTGTGGACCTTGTCTTGTTGAGCACTCCACTTGTGGACCTAATCTAGGGTTTGCTTGTAACTACCCTGTCCCTTATTCTATAAAAGGGAACAAGGGTGCTTCACTTGAGTACAATAGTTTTGCTAGTTTGATAAGAGTAGAGTAGCTATGATGTCTGGCTGTTTTTGTGTTGGCAGCTTGGGAGAAGCAGATTTGCTGTTATGTAATCATCTTTTCTTGTAATAGAAAGAGATGTGATTGTTGTTCCAAGTTTGGCATGCTGATCTATCCTTTCAGATCTGATTTTATTTTCTGTTGTAGCTGATTTAGTATGTTGATGTAATAAACAGCCATGCTTTTGCTGCAATGATTTAGCATGCTTATATTAGTTTTCAGATCTGATGTATATTTAATGTTGGGCTGGTGCAGAGCTCATTTAATTTCTGGATCTGATTTGCATACTTCATTTTATTTGATCTAGTATTGTGCTACTCCTGGAATGATCTAACCTTTTGATATGCGGTGTCTATACTCTTGAACATTGCCTACAACGTTTTGGTGTTTGCATATCTGAAGTTTTGACAGGTGTTTCAGAAGGTTTCAAATTCAGTTGTGGGGCAGAAGTTCTATGAGAGTAGATCTGTTGTGATGAGGTGAAATTCTAACATGGTATCCTAGTTGTGTTGTTGGAATTTTTTGTCCAAGCTCATGGAGAATTCAACTACCTACTAGCGGAGATGAGAACAAAAGATTTCAGTGGACTTGATGCCCAGAATGCTCCAGTGATTGGAGCATATCCATGCAGTCAGAGGCACCCAGGCCTATGAGAGGTTAATGCGTGCCATGACGAGGAAACTCCTATGATTGGAGTAAGTTTTTATGCACGAAAGGAGTGATGTGAACCTATGATAGGTTGTAGCTTTGGCTGATCTGTATTTATTAAAGTTGACTTCAAAGGAACTAAAGGAATGACTATGTCAAGTCTGAGAGAATGTGAATGACTAGAGGGAGCTTCCAACTTCAACCTTTGGAAATGCAAGATGCAGATGCTTATGGAGGAAATGGATCTCTGCAGCATAGTTGAAGGGAAGGCTACACTTCTTACGAATCCCTGACAATTGAATCAATATGAGAAAAAAGTTGCAAAGCAGAACAGAACCATCTTGGACTCCATGAAGATCACCCTATTCCTCATATTGTGGGCGAATTAGTGAAGGAAATTTATGAATTGTTGACTTTTCTGTATCAGAGTGTCAATGTTTCTAGAAAGTTGCTCCCGAAGAATAACTCACCAATAATAGCATGAGTATAATCCAAAGTCCAAACATGATGGTTCACATTGTCATGGTGATATCTCTCTCACCTTATCTTTTCTTAAGCAAGTCATTATTCAATTTATGTTCTAACATAGCTTAGAAATATCTTGTTCGGATTTGTGCTTGAATATAAGGGTTTTGCAGGGATCATCCAAGGTGGAGAGTGGCTTGGAAATCAAGCTGGTTTTTGCACATGCAATGGTTTTTCCTCTCTAATTCTTTCTCTTGCAGGTTCTCCAAGTCCTTCTCTTCTCAAAGAAAGAAACACAACAAGGAGACTAGCCTTTCCTCCATTAACAACAAACTTCAATCTTTCTTTCGGTTACATTGGTTACTACAAGTGGATCTCTATTTTCAAGGTTCTATCCTACCTCTTTTCCACTTTTGTAGAAGTTATCAATTCATTTAAATCTTTATTTCAAGCTTGCTTGGCTTCTACTAGGTTAGATCTAGGCTTTCTAGCCTTAGATCTACTTTTTCAAAGCTACATCCATCTTTCTAAAGGCCCATTTTTAAAGATCTAGTTTCATTTCCATTTTTGTAAATCCATCTCTTTCTACATCCAGGTTTTGACTTGAGATAGTACCTTGGGATTTCATCCCAAGGGCCACATTGTTTTGTGGTTGCTTCTCTATCCCACTATATCTTTGTGTGCGTCTAGCTAGTTAGAAGGTTTTCTTGGACTAGTGTTCTAGTGGTCACCTTGTTCCAAGGTTGATCCCACCTCATTGTTTGATTCTTCATCTTTTTTGACCTTTCTTTTTTATCTTGGGAAACGTGCACTATTTTTCTCGAAAAACATGCATATTTTTCATTTTTGTTTACTGGTTTTTTTCTGTGTTTTTAAGCATTTTTTCAATTCTGGAATTTCTTGAAAAAATATTAAAAATTTTGGAAAATTTTCGAAAAAATCATTTTTCTCTTTTTTTGTGTTTTTCTTGAAAAGCGTGCCATTTTAAGCTTGCTATTTTTTTACTGATTTTTACAATTTTCTGCTAAATTTCAATTCTGGAAATTAGGCTGAAAATTTTTAAAAAATCAAAAAAAATTATTTGTTGACTTTTTTTTAATTTTTCTCGAAAAACGTGCAATTTTGTACTTGCTGATTTTTTACTAATTTTCTGCAATTTTTCAGATTCTGGAAATTAGCCTAAAATGTTAAAAAATCTTTAATTTTAAATTCTCAAAAAATCTCAAGTCGTTTCGTCAAAAATCGTGCATTTTACATCAAAATCGATGAACTTGCCTTGTCCTTTGCAAGTTTTGATTTTGGGTCTCATTCCATTGTTTTGGTCTTTGTTTCATCTCATAAAGCACTTATCTTCTCATCCACTTAATCTTTTCGAATCACAAGTTAAAATTTGGTTTCCTAACACTCTTATTAGTCCTTGTTTAGAACTCTTATCCACAGGTGAACTAAAAGCAAAACCAAGCAAGAAAGAGCAAGCAAAACTAGATCCAAAGACAAGGATCCAAAACCAAAAAGAAGTCATTCTCCTTTGTACAAACTCATAAGAGTTTTTCATTTTTACTTAAGTTAGTTCTCAAAAGTCCTTACAAGGATTAAATTCCCAAGGCATTTGTACTTCATTAATAAAACAAGACTAAGTGGGATAAGGCCTCCCATACTTGGTTTTTCTTCCCCATTTGGGGAAGAGTGTCTTTGTTCATAGCTTAGATTTATTTCAAGTACTTAGAGTAGTTTCATTTTTTGCAAAGTAGATACTAATTGTTAGTTTAGTCATCTCATCTTTTGTTTATTTGAACTACACCATCTTTATGTTCGTATTCCAATCTGCTTGTCTTTTAACAAAGAACTAGAGTCTCTTGAACTTGCCATAACACAAGTCAAGAGCACTCTCTATCGGAGAGCATTCCCACTGCATTTCCTTGCATCAAGCATATAGTTTAGTTGAAGTCTCTTGAACTTCCGTCATAAGACGAAGTCAAGAGCGCTCTCTATCGAAGAGTTGAACTGTGTGCTCCTAATTTAAAATCATTTCAATTCACTTTCCCATTAAAATTTACTTCGTTGCTATCCCTCACCTAGTATGCTCTTCCGACCCTAAAAAGTTGGACTCGTACTTAGAACGGTGATCGGATTTGTTAATCTTGCAAGTGATAACATAATAAAACTTTCACCCCATAACCAACAAACCGGCGTTGTCGATAAATACCGAGGTAGTGGGAAAATTCTTGCTAGTGACGCCGGAACAAATCGTTGTCTCAGAGTTCAATCAGGTTGGTTAGGTTCCTTGGACACCTAGCCTGGAATACTAGACGGTCCGACATGTCATTGAGAGGAACCACTGAAGGTATATCTTCCTGTTGATACCTTGTGTTCTTAGCCATAATAATCAAGATCACTAAAACTTTATAAAATAAACCAAGAACAATTGCAAAACGTTGTCACAAACAGTTATTATCAAGACTTGTATCTCCAGCATCCCCAAGCACTATACACTTTTTGACTCCATAAGGCACTGGTCTATTTACACTTACATGTTTTAATAAATTTGGGCCATTTGTCCTTTTGAAGTTTCTACTTGAATTTATTATCTATCTGTGGATGCTTTTATTTTTCAAGTCTTTATTATACTGTTAATCTTATATCTTGTATCGCAACATGGATTGCCCTTTCTCTTGTGTTTATTTCATCTAAAACTGCGATCTCATCATAATAACTCCTAAACAACACCCATCCGCATCACTCAAACATCAAAAACACTTAAACACATTGAGCCATAGAAAACTCTTTGTTAGGGACTACCCCCCTTGGCTTCGTTAGGAGTTAGCCTAAACAGAGGAGCTAGGAGTAGGTGACAGTACCTGGCTCTGTGCTTGCCCCCAAGGCCACACCTCTCTCACTTTCTCAAGTGAGGAGACAACTTTCATTAGATTTCTGTTGGTGGTGTGCATTCGGCGGACAACATGTTCAAGAAAAGATGGGGAGTTCAGAAAGAGCCTCGCCATCAATTAACTGCTCTCCATACTATAAAAATAAATGAAAACGAAGCTATGGAAGAGTTTAACAAAAAGTTCAAAGATCTGGTGGCAAGCATTCACTCTGATTTCAAGCCACTAGACAAGTCCATCCTAGTTTACTATATGGAATCCCTTAACGGAGAAATGAGATATTATTTAAAAGATAAAGAACCTGACACACTAAAAAAGGCCATGGAGTTGGCTATTAAGATTGATTTAAATGTGCAATCTTCAGGAAAGTCAAATGTTCCTGGATTCACGAGGGCTCTCATCAAGCCACATGAATCAAAAGATAAAACTCCAAGCCATGATGCTCATGAAAAGAAGATCAGGGACTTAACTGAGAAAATGGAGGCCATGAAGGCTAATTATGTGGATCAATTGAAACTAATGCAAAATAGATTGATAAACATGGAAAAGGCCCAATCTAATCATAAGAACTTCCCACCAAAAGGAAGTTGGGTTCAGAAGAAAACTTATCATCAAGATAATAGGCCTCCCAACCAACTTGAGTTAGCTAATATGGTTGAAGAAATCTATTGTAGACCTTGTGATGCACTTCATGAAGAGTCGGCTTGTTATATAGCACGTCGAATTTTAGAGCAAGGTATGCCTGAAGCAAGTCAAAGTAGCATCTTTTCAAGCAAGCCTGAGTTCATCAACAACGTAGGCCATGTTCACCCCATTCCCAAAAATGCCTAGAAAGAAACAAAAGAATATAGTCAAAAGATATATAATTTAACAAAAAAATTTGGGGTCATGCCTTCATCAGATCAAGTTCGAGAAAAATTCAAGGGCTTAACTTATCAAAGAAGAGACAATGCTGGAACCTCAAAAAATCAACAATATGCACCTAAGGTAAATACTTCCCAAGATTTGAATGACCTAGATATGGGTGTATGGTTTCAAAAGGCCAAAGTATTGGTATCTGTAAGTGAAATAATTAAAAATCCTGAACAGAAAGAAAAGTTAATGAATGTTATAAATCCTCCCCATCCAAAAAAAGTAACTTTTGAAAAACCTATAGAAGATCTTCCTCCAAGTCAGAAAGATGTCATGAGAGACCTACCAGTCATTCTACATATTATGGATTCAAGGAAAGAGGATCACCTGCCCTTTCATGTATCATTGATGATAGGTGATCTCCTTCTACACAATTGTATGCTATACTCCGGTTCTTCGTCAAACGTAATGACTAAGAAAGTAATGGATCAGTTGAAATTAAGACCAACCAGACCTTACCAAAATATTTGTGCCATGGACTCCAGTAATTTGTATCCAAATATCCATATAACCAATAAGGTTGGATAAGTATAACCAGATATCCATATAATCGGATATCCAAATGACCAGATATCCATATAACCAAGCAGCTTGAAGATTTCCGCTATGTTAACCCAGGTGCGTAGGAGGCGGCAACATATACTACAAAAATATTCTTTTTGAACTTTAGTTGGATCTAATCATGAAAATTAATTACGATCTATGTATGAGAATGAAATTTAAACCTTAGATCTGCAACTGCTTTTCGAATAAAGGACAAAAATAAATTTTTAAACAAATTTGAGAAGGAGAGGGGAAGTTTAGAGAACAAGATGATCCTTTAGGCTTTGATTGTGGGGCATCGAGGGACTTTATCTGTAAAAAAATATCAGAATGAGAAAGATCAAACAAGATCCTCTCTATCTCCAACTAAGATGACCTACACTTCACACAACTCAACAAACAATATAAAATCCAACAGCATATACACTTGGAGATCAAAATATGAAAATGTCCATAAACAAATGAAAATATTCAATTTCGCATCTTTAAACATTCATACTAAATAAAATGTAGTAAACAAACAACTTCATTCACCTTACAAAACTAATACCAATCCTTCAAGCAAGCTAGATTTGGAAATTGGAAGCAAAATCGATCCAGCAAATATTATCTCAACAAAGCACAATGATAATACATCCACTCACAAAGCACCACACAAGTAGACCTCCAAAGTCTCTTTTATTTCTCAGATAAACAATGATTACATTCAGCAAGGCTCTTCCCGGTACATTCCAACTAGTTTGAAAGAGGAGAGCAAAGCTTTATTTATAGCAAATACAAGCCCAGGGGGCACCACCAACACTGAAGATAGAGTAGGAGTTTATCTGAACTTGAACTAATTTGAAGTGAAGAGGGACTGAGTTGAACTGCAGAGATGATTGACACCTCTCAGTTAACTCATAATCATTTGCCAACACACCAAGCTATCAACCACCAACCAAGCTTGGCGTCAATCTTCCACACATGCAACTTAATGAAGGTTGGTGAAGTGGGTGATGTCACCCAAAAGCATGATTCGCTAGCTCATGTTTAATCCAAGGTTTTAATTCACATAAAATAAAACCTAGTGGGGAGGGGTCCACCCACCATTCCCATTCGCTAGCATTCATTCTAGCGTGGAGTTTTGACGTCACCACCTTCTCATGTGAGGTCCACTCAACTTATGCGCATCTCCCATGCAAATCATATCATATGACTTTATCAAAGTTTAAAACTTTAAACTATTAAGAAGTGGGGTCCAACCCATCTCCACATAAATTGCATGCTTTATTTCATTAGTGTGGATCTTGATGTCACCCTCCTTTTCTTCATGCTAATATCCAAACATTTAAATCAAAGTTTAACTTACAGTTTAATTCAAAGAGGATCGTAAGCCTTAGGGGGACCCATGCCATGTCACCCCACCACTCAAATATTTTAATTTTTCACTTTTTCACACTTTGACTATGGTGCCAAAACGTCATAATTTAGCATTAAAATGCCCTTTTGATGCATCTTTAGTTGAATAATGCTCCACGAGGTGTTTCGGCTGCCCAACTGATGTGCAAAGTGGTCCCGGAGGTAAAGTGGATGCTTTGAGTGTGAAAACGAGTGTCTCCACGTTAGAAACGGACTCTGTATCTGACTATTATTACATTCTGGAGTTTTTTAATTAAACCATTAAAAATAGCTTAAAAAATCTCGGAAATTGACGAAACTCTAGGGGGACCTAGTACATGTCCATACAACTCAATTTGAATGCCTAGCATGTTGAAAAATACTGACACGAAGGCTCTAATAACTTCCTAAGGCCGAAACACCAAGATGACTACCCTAGCTTTGGAAGTGTGAGTGATAAACTCATAAATTATTAGTCGTTTGTTCAACAACCAATAATAACCAAGGGAAAAAACACTCTGGGCTAGTCGGCTTGATTCCTAAGTCTGGGATGCCGAGCCTTTTATAAAAAATTAAATGCTAGGACATTTTTTACAATTTTTGCAAGGGGGTATGAACATGTGTTACAAAAAATAAAATAGCCATGAAGGCCTGAAAGGACTTCTGAACTCTGAATACAAACAAGTATCTTGTTCGTCATTGGTAGCTCACTGAAGTCCAACTAGGTGCAGCCTAGTCGATAACATTTGGCTCCAACTGTGGGACATGTGATTAATCTGAACCTCGTGAAAATCGATCATACGAGAAACCTAGAATCTCTGGTTCCTGCACAAAAACTAGGATAAGTCAGTCACATGTATATAGATAACCAAATGAAACAAATTAAGCAACAGTATATGATACAACAATCAAAACTTTTTATACAACTAATATACAGAAAATAAGTACAAAGTAATATACAGAAAATGAAGTAAGCTAAGAAATAAAATGCGAAGAGAGGTTTAGAGAGTGATGACACAAAGATGCCCCCATGGGCATCAGATATTTTCATTGAAAAACAATTTCAGAATTTGTCCGTTGACAGGCAGAGTCTGCTTTTCCCCATCCATGTCATTGAGATAAAAAGAGTTGTCACCCGCCACATCATGAATGATGTAAGGGCCCATCCATAAACCGTCAAATTTTTCGTGCTTGCCCGACTTTTCTCCTCGTTTGTCCCAAAGTAACACTGTGTCTCCTTTCTGGAAAACCCTTGGTTTGGATGATTTGTCAAAATTTCTTTTAACCTTATCCTGATTTAATACTTTGATTAACAGCCCTTCTTCTGACCTCATCCAACTCTATCAGTTCATTTATTCTACTCTGAAAGTCATCCTGATCTGAACCTGAATCTTGCAGAGTCTGATGCATTGGTAACTAAAGATGAATAGGCAAAGCCACATTCATGCCATAAACCAACTCGAAAGGAGATTTTCTCGTCGCACTTTTCTTGGTAATTCTGTCTGCCCAAAGTGCAAACTTAATTTTACTATCCCATGCCTTTTTGTTGTCACCAACAATCTTTTTTACGATGGTAAAGTTTTTATTGCTTGACTCAACCAGACCATTTCCCCGGGGATAGTAATTTGAGGAATGGGATAGGATAATGCCATATTTAAAGCAAAATGAAGACATTGCTACTGAACTGGAAGCTTTGGCATTATCTGTGGTTATCTTAGCAGGCACCCCAAATCTAGTGATGATTTTGTCTTCCAGGAAGTCCATAACCACTTACTCGATATTGCTTTAGTAGGTATGGCCTCTACCCACTTGGTAAAATAATATGTCGCTATTAAAATCCAAGTATAACCATTACTTGAATTGTCTTTAAATTTCCCAATGAAATCAAGGCCCCATTGGTGAAACGAGGCTTGGATTACCGACTTTAGGGGTAATGTAGCAAGTTTCTGTTTTCCTACGAAAAGTTGACATTTCTGGCAATTCCTAACATACTTGTGCACATCAGTAAATAAAGTGGGCCAATAGTATCTGGCTCTAAGGATCTTGTGAGTTGTGGTTTTGGCTGCAAAGTGGCCACCACAAAATCTTGAATGAAACTCCTCCAGGAGTCTCCGAGATTCTTCTTCATCCACACACCTATGTATGAGATTATCAAGGTTTTTCCAACCCAGTCCCTTTTGTGTGAGGCAGTACTTGGTGGCTTGCAATCTTAGTGACCTTCTCTTGTGGCCAACTAGATGCTCTAGACATGTTAGGTTGAGGAGGTAGAATATAATGTCTGAATACCACTGTTGTTGTTGAAGATGTTGAATTCCTGTTGAAATGGATGATGTTGGTGAACTATTCTGACAAATCATACCTAAAGCTTGTTCATTTCCCTCTGTCATCATCTTGGCAAGTCCTTGTCCCTTGATTAATTTAGTGGGTTTGATCTCCAAGTCATATCCCTGGATCTTTGATACCCACTTTCTCCTTATTTCAAGGCAATCTTGTTGAGACAAGATATCATTCACTGCTGAATGAGGGACATAGCCGACCACTTTGGAGTACCCTATGTAAGTTCTGAAGTGTTTTAAAGATTTGACAAGGGCATAGGCTTGTTTTTCCATGGTAGTGTACTTGAGTTCATAATCCTGTAAGGATCTACTCACTAATGCAATAGGTTGTTCCTGACCCTCTTTGATCTTCTGCAACAAAACTACAACAATTGTGTCTTCTGATGCAAATGAGAAAATCTGGAAGTCTTTGGAATAATCAAGACTTATCAGAACGGGAGACCTAGAGATACAATCTTTTATGGATGCAAAAGCTTCTTTTCCTTCCTGGTCCCACTCAAAGTTGGCATCTTTTTTAAGCAATTTATGCATAGGTTTCATCAGCTCGGCTAAGTTTGGTATAAATCTTCTTATGAAGTTTATTTGGTCATTAAAAGATTGTAGGGATTTCTTGTTGGTAGGAAAAAGGACTCATTTTATGGCCTCAACCGTTTCCAGGTCAATTTTGACCCCATCTTTGGAAATGATGTGTCCCAATAATTTACCCTCATCAACCCCTAGTACTGACTTGGCGGGATTTAGAGATATGCCATACATTCTACATCTTTCAAAAACTTTTCTAAGATGGGCTACGTGATCTGATCTTTCCTTGGAAAAAACAGTAAGGTCCTCTTGATAGATTTCTATAATTTTTCCAATTAGCCCATTGAAGGCATAATCCATGGCTCTTTGGAAAGTAGCACCCGCATTCAAGAGACCAAAGGGCATTTTAAAGTACTCAAATGCTCCCCAAGGTGAAGTAAACGTAGTCTTGTGTTGGTCTTCCTTCTTAACAAGCACCTTATTGTAACTTGAGAAACCATCCATCATAGACATTATCCCTAGCCCCGTTACTCTTTGAAGCAAGGTTTCCATATCCGGTAAGGGGTAATTGTCTTTCATGCACAAGATATTTAAGTTTCGGAAATCTATGCATAATCTCAGTTGTCCATTCTTTTTCCTGACTACGACCAAGTTTGAACACGATGATGAATGCCTTGTTGGGGCAATAATGCCTGCAACCAGCATCTTTTATAACTCCTTTTGGACCATGGGTGCTAACTTAGGATTTATCCTTCTAAGTTTTTGTCAAAAGGGTTTAGCTTCAGGCCTTAATGGGATTGTATGTTGGATTACATCCTCCCGATAAGCTTTTAGCTTGTCATAAGTAAAAGCAAATACATCTCTGTATTCTTTTACACGATCAACCAAGTCTTTTCTTTCTTTTTTAGAAGTACATTTTCCAATTTTTATGTTTCTTGGTTCCTTATCAGTACCAATGTTTATTTCTATGAAATCCGCAGGTTTTACAGTTTCCTTTTTCTTATATTTGTCCTACCTATCAAAAGTACTTTCCCATTCAACAACATTCTTTGGGATGCGGTTCATAGGTTGATCTTCTTCTTTGATATCAATATCTTTCTCATCCTGAAAATTTATCTGACAGTCGAAAAACTCATGCATGTTGTCGATGAATTTTACAATCTGACTATCATCTTTAAACACCTGCCAATTATTTACATTATCTGGTATTGACGGTCTGAAGTTTATTTCAAATTTTCCATCTCCTTTGACCATTTCTTCAGAAAATTCCAAAGTTGCAGCTGCAACAGCAAGTTTGTCTGCTTCATAGTTTTCAGAATGTGGGATGGCCACAATGTTCAATGCCCGAAAATAATTCCAAGTGTCCCACACAGCATTCCTATATTTCTTAAGTCTTTCACTTTTACATGCGAATGTTCCTTTGACTTGAGCAATAATCAGATCTGAATCACCTTTAATATTGAGCACATGAATTCCCATATCTTTAGCAATTTCAAGTCCTAGCAATAGTGCTTCATACTCTGCTACATTATTAGATGCATTAAACTCAAGTCTGTATGCAAAAAGGAATTTTTCATTTGATGGTGAAGTTATAACAATGCCTGCCCCTTTCCCAGCCTTGGAACAAGCTCCATAAAAACTCATTCTCCATAGCTGATCAAATTCCTCATCATTAACTTTTTCTCTAATGGGTATAAGATAGTTAGCATAGATTGCATGGTTCCCAAGATTGTATGTTTCACAAATATACTCATTATCTGGTTCAGTCAGAGCCTTAGTGAACAACATAATCAACCTGATCTCTGATATATCTGTGACCATGACTGCTATCCTCTGAAACTCAGAAATAAAAGCATCTGCACTCCCTGTCTGCTTGAGTTGTGCTAGCTCCCTAAAGTGTACCTCTGGATCCTTCTGATCAAACCGCTCAATGAGCCTCTGTGTAAAATTCGTGTATGAGGTGATGGTGTTGTGACCTAGTGTCACTAACCCGTGGTACCACCACTCATGTGCTTCTCTGTCCAAATGCAAAGTAGCCAATTTAATGGCATCTGTCTCAATCATGGGGTTGAGCTGGAAGTATGTATCCAACTTCTGCACCATATTCCTAGCTGGGCCACCCCGGGTGCCCTCAAAGGTAGGGATAGTCAGTTTCCCTACGGTGCGCTGTAACTCATAGTTCTGGGTGAATGGCCTATTGTAAGCTTTGGGTTTGTTCTTACTTTTAAAGTGGCAAAAGTCAGTGAAGGTCATGGCTGAATGGAAGTCCTCTCCTAAAGCCCTATATTCTCTCAGATAGGCACTCATGGGTTCTTCTAGTTTTGCTTGTGCTAGAGGCACTGCAGCTAGACTATCTAAAAATTGAGGCATGGTATGTCGGAAAGGCGTGTATATATGGGGATGGCTTTGCATGTTGGTATGTAAGTGCTCCCTACTACTGCTGGTGGATACCCTATCACTATTGGGAAATAAGGGACTATGTGGGGTGGGCCCATTCTTCTCAATCATTTCCCTAAAGGTGCTCATCATTTCTTTTTTGCCCAGTGGTGAGTTCTTTTATGGCTGATATGAGACTATTGTTATCACCTGCCTTGTGGTTGCCTGCTTAAGGTGGATCAAGAATGGATGGTAGAGGGGCAAGCAACTAAGGGGTGGAACCACGACTGCCTAGACTCCCAAATGGATGGTTGTCACACCAATCAAGGCAGCCTTCACTTTAGGTTATCCTAGTCCAGGACAACAATGGGGGAGACCCGGATCTGCTCCCGATAAGAGAGATCGAACCTAGACACCAAAGAAGATCAGATGGGGCTTCAAGGTACTTAAGGTGCAAGGTGAATGGGAACCCTAGCTCTAGGGTTTAGGTACTAGCAACAATCTTGGGAAACGTAACTATAACAGGGCGAGCATGAATAGAGTTGGGACTATCCAGTACCTAGAAATCAGACTTAGCAAAAGGTGTTTGAGCTATCAGTGAATGTTGGTAGATGGCAAAGGCTAAAAGCCTAAGGGTAGCGCTAGCTTGGAAATCAATGCTTTGTATGCATTGGGCAATGGAGTTAGCAGTAAGACAACGTTTCAAGAAACCCACTTGGGAAACACCTTGATCTATGAAACCAAAAAGCAATTGGTCCAGAAAAAGCCAAGGTACAGGAAACCCAGCTCAGTAGATAGCTAGCGCTAGGGCCTAAGAAGAAAAATTTGAAGCTTCAGGGGGTACCAGAAGGCTGATGGCTCAGCGTTGAGGATGAGAAGAGATCAGGGAGACTTGATCTACAAGCCCAAATCAGGAAAACAGCAAGAAAATCAGATCTAGAAAAGTCAAAATCTGATGATGGGGCTAGGAGGCTGAAAACTTATTTTTTTAGATCTAGGGCAAACCAGGATGAGTTAGCATAGCGTTGAGGGTGTTCTGGGATGCTTCGGACATGATCTATCAGCCTATCATGTCAGATTTCAGAAAAACCTACTTCTGGAAAAGGCCAATTTTCAGTGAAGGCGCTAGGGCAGTTTCAGTCTATTTTTCAGATCCCGCTCAAACTGTTGAGCCTCTTGACAGCGTTGGGGCTGATCTGGACTTCCCAAGACCCGATCTATCCGTCTGTGAAGTCAGAAATCAGAAAAACTCAAAACCCTAGCAGGTCAATTTTTTCAGTGGGGGGTTATGTAGTTTTCTGCTGAAAAATCAGATCTAGGTCAATCTATGAGGAATTTGACCAGCGTTCTAGTTGATTTAGTTAGGGGGAGGCCCGATCTATGAAACCCAGAAATGGTTTGGCAAAAGATCGGACGGTTCCCTGATTATTTGATTTTTTAGGTTTTTATGGTTTAGGAGTTTTTAGAAAAATAGTTAAATTTCAGCAAGGTACAATGGAATAAGATCAGAAAACGAGAACTTACCTGTGGATCTTACCTAGATAATCTTGTAGAAGTCTGTAACAGTGACGATCCTAGCTATCCCGATCAATCCTGGAAGATCCCCGTGATTTCTATGGCATATGCAAGCTCCAAGCCATCAAAGCGCCCCCTACCCTGCATGAGCAAACGTCAACCATATCAGATTTGCACATACAAAATAAAGAAACTGAATGCTACAAGACAGTAAAATGAAGTAATCATAGATTGCAATGAAACTAATGAAAACCCCCTGATCCAAGACGAAGAGAACCGAACGAGTTAAGGCCCCCCTACAAAAACGCTCCAGCGAAAACGCCCTCCTGTAGACAAAACAATGATAGCCATGAAAAAAAAAAATAGATCTCACGAGAATTTCCACGATGCTAGTAAGCTGAAGACAAGCTAATCACCATTTGAGCACATCAGATGCAAAGCAAATCCAGAAAATTTCCACAGAAAAAGTCTTTCTATTATTCAGATCCAAGAGCCAAAGACCCCTTACAAATGAGAAGCTCTCTCCTTTAAATAAAAATGAGAGAACCTTAATCATAACCAAATCCTAACCACTTTCAAAACGAGTGGCCAAGATTAAAAGATACAATGTTCTAATCAATGGTTGAGATGAGCCCAACATACAATACATAGACCAATATAATTATAATTTACCAAAGTGGACTTAAACCATCCAAATAAAGGTAACCCACTCAACAAGAAATAAATGAAAGCACATGGTGGGTCCAAGGAGTGTTTGACTAACTCCCTTTGGGTGTCCCCATGGCACAATAAATAATATAACAATTTAAAATTTTGACTTTTGTGCCTCCTTGAGGAAAACGTGGGTCTCCCAAAAGCTCCAGAAAATATATAAAATTTGCCCAAAAATAGGTGCGGGCCCCATAAAATGCTGAAACTGTTAGAGAAGGTGTGGAAGACATCACTCTCATCATTGTGACTCACCCCATGCCATTTCTTTGCCTCAGTAGCCCAAACCGATTTCTTCAATAGCCATTTGATCATTTTTTAATCTGCCTCGGAAAACGAGATACTGCTAAAACAGCCTCCTAAGGTGCCTGCGTTGTCAAATTGAGCCCTCCAAGGTCTTTGGGATGGGGGTACAATGGTACAAACAAGTGTTTGCACCCCCCTATGCCCATACAACGCCCTAGGAGATCCAACTGAAACATCTCCCTGCTCAAACAAATCAATCTGTGAAGAAAAACTGGATCAGAAAAGCAGAATAAGCCTGATCACATCTGTAAGTGCCTGAAACTGGAAATAAACTGTCTCATTGGACTCAGAGAGTCCCAATCCATCAAAGGTGTATACTCATACCCCTCATAGGTCTCTGTCTGATCATCAATCATAACCAATAAACAATATAACCATCTATGAATAATCAAACACCAATAATAACTCAGAATAGATCAATCTGCTGCAAGTGTTAAGAGGTTAAACCAAGCTCTACAACTCATTCACGTAACAAAATCAACAAGTAGCATTCATTTCATTGGTGGTACATCAACAAATACTTATAAATATCAGGCTTTATTTATTATTACTTAGACTCTGACTTTCAAGACTATACTCACTTCATAGTTGTAGTCATTTTGCTAGTGAAAGGTGAAAGATGGAAATGACAAGGCTAAGGCAAAGGATGACCTCCTCCTCAACATCATGACACTTTGGACAAGGAAAAGGGCAAACTCACTACAACCAATACTGGACAAACATCAACACAAGGAATGGCAGTGCCTCACAGATGGATGAGTTGTTTAGAGAGTGCTTATTCAACTTAGGCATCATGTCTACATCAATTTTATCCAAGTTCATTAGGATCACATTTCATTCTATGGCCTTTTGGCCTATATGAACCCTTTGGGACTTCACCAGTGCTTAAAAGCACAGCTAATCGCAGCTTTCATCTGGGCCATATTTATTTTTAATAAAGTCAACAATCCTTTGATATAACATTTTTTAACCATTGCTTTTTTGGACCTTTTCTTATACTCTTCAAGGAGTATATTTTTTTTTAGCATTTCATTGCTCTTGCCCTTTTTGCCTATGTTAAAAAACACAGTTTTACAATTTTCATTTTCCATGGGCGCATATTTAATATTTCAATAAAAGTAGTACATGAACTTTCAGTTTTAGCCAACAACGTCTCAAGTGACTAGGGGGAATTCTACACAGTGCCAAACATCAGGACAACAGACCAGAATGATTTAGGCATACTATCCAACTTACCATAGGCAAGTTTTGTCACCAACTCAGAGCTGAGACACAATGTAAACAGGGAGGCTTGTCCAACAAAGGTTCTAGCGGAGAAAAAGGTCCTCCATGTCATGAGTCAAGAAGTCAGTCGGGTTGAAAACTAAACTGGAAGGTAAAGGATGGGTGAAGACAATGAATGATGGAGCCAACACTAGCAAGCCAAAACAATGGTGGGAATGACTACCTCTATTCTCCCTAAGGAGGGTAAAACCAATGAGTATAGATCAAGAACTTCAAAGTCAAAGTAAGGACATCAATACATAGTAAAAGATACAACCAAGTCCATATAATTATGACCGCTAGATCATGATACCACAAGTCAATACATGTCACAAGGATCAGTATAAGAGCAATAATAACCATAACACAATATAAAATGCTGAGTCATATCCATGCAATATAATCCATCTGAGACACCATCTGTCCAATGAGACAGAACTGATATAAAACTGGGCATCAATGACTACTCTGAAATGACATAAATGGCTACATCGATCCTCAAATCTGAGTGTCCTGAGACTCAGTCCTGACATGGGAGAGTACAATAGTCCACTAATACAAAAATGATCCATATAAACTGCTCATCTTAGCATCTCATATGTAAGAGATTTGGCTGAAAAATGTACTGCGTCTGAAAAATAGAATATGGTAGCCTAGCTACTATATATGTGATAACAACTATTGAAAGATATTTTATCATCACCGGCCATTGTTTCTTTGCCTTTTTCAAACTGATACTCTCTGTTCCCCAAATCTATGTCCTCTAACTCCTCTTCTCTGTCTCTATACCTCTGTCTCCTGTGAGTAATGTTGTATGGGTCTCCTGGATTCATTTATAATTTTTGCATGCCCACAGCTGGCAAGGAAAATAGCTCTGATACCATTGTAATATCCCAAACTAATATTTTCCTGTTTATGTGTATACTGTAGATGGCTAATAGACTTACTCCTTAATCAAATAGGAAAGCAAACCCCAAACTTTGCATGCATGCAGTTGCATGCAAATATGTGCCCTAGAAAAATACTGAGATGCTATAAAATAGGAGAAATCAATGCATGTACATAGCAGTATATAGATCAGCTAATGGTGAAGAGACTGGTCCCAGCATGCAAGGATTCTGTCGGAGGAATAAGGAGATACACCAAATTGTCCTCCACAGGTGAATGCGCCCTCCTCTCAAACTATATAAGCTCCAGAATAATAAATAAGCTGCTGCTGGAAGCCTGGATGATGTGCACTAGGGTTACAATACCCCTCTGATGATGATGGAAGCAGCATGCGGAAGTTCTGAACCCTGTAGGTAGGAAAACAAATTGCTTTGTCTCTAATCACGGCGACACGGTGTGATGGTGAAACCCTCTGGCTGGATGAATATTCAATCTCCTGAAATAACTGTTGAATGTAACCTGATGATGAACTAGTGCTGAACCTGGATGATCCAACCTGATGATGAACTAGGGCAGATAGATTTTGCTGCCGAAATACACCAGTTAGCTGAGCATGCGCTCAACCCCAACTTAGCTCGCTGAGCTCTCCAATTCGACTCCACAAATCAATTATCACATAAGTGACTTCTCCATTCACTTTATCTTTCTTTTATAACTCTCAACTGCGAAAACCCTAACTTTTGACCTAATTAGGTCACTTTATCTTCTAATTTGTAGTTGACCTGCATGCATGTGCATGGAGACATAATCAGGTGCATGCATCATTAAATAATGCCCGGATGACATGCATGCAGGTGGCCTTTGACTCTAATGGCTCTCTTCGACCCAATGGTGATATAATATTGATGCCCTAGATCTTCTATATATGGCATCAGTCCTTAGCTGATTCCTTGACTGTCAGTACCCGCTTGAACCTATAGGAATCACATAGGTTAGTGGGTTGATCCTCAATGCCTAAGTAGAAGAGGACATTACACTGCTACAATGAATCCCTCAAACTTCTCTGTCAGAATACCTCTCTTAGCCACCCATGTTGCATCAATGAAATTGTGGGTTGCTACCCCATCAATCAACACTCCTACCTTGTGGCCCTATACTACTCCTCTAACCCTGAGAATATGAAACCTAGGTACTCCAGATAATGTAGCGATAACTCCCTCTGGTGTATCTCCCTGGAGTGACTCCTCTACTGCCCGCAATTCCTTTGTTGTTTCCTGCTTGGATCCTTCCCCTTCACTATCTGAATAGACCTCAATATAATGGGCTTTGGCCTTCCCTGAGCACTTGTGGCCTGGAACCCGTGGTTCCTGACAAGTGAAACATAACGTTTTTCTTCTCAAATCTTTCCTTGTGTCATCATCCAACCAATTTTTCCTTGGCCCTTCCTGTTGAAAAGGTTTTTGGTCTTTGTCTTTTACCGAAAAGTTTGTCTTAAGCGGAAACCTATTCTTCAGAACTAAATCTTGTAAATCTCTAGCTCGACTGATTGCATCCTGTAGAGTAGATTGTTTGTAGGCTTTCACCCACCCCCATAAAGGTTCTGTCAAGGCTTCTGAAAACAGCATAATCAACCTGCTCTCCGACATAGCTATCACCATAACGACGACTCTCTAAAACTCTGAGATGATGGCCTCGGCACTACCTGTTTGTTTGAGTTGAGCCAACTCTCTAAAGTGTATCTCTAGGTCTTTTCTTTCAAATCGCTCTATGAGCTTCTGTGTGAACTCACTGTAGGAACTGATGGTGTTATGACCCAATGTCACTAGCCCATGGTACCACCACTCATGAGCCTCTCTGTCCAGGTGTAGTATAGACAATTTAATGGCATTTGTCTCTGTCATGGGGTTGAGTTGGAAGTAAGTATCCAACTTCTGAACCCATATTCTCGTTGAACCTCCGCGAGCCCCGTCAAAGTTTGGGATGGTCAATCTACCCAAGGTTTTCTGCAACTCATAATTATGGTTAAACCCTCTGTTGAAATTCCTGGGCCGGTTCCTACTTTTAATATTACAGAAGTCTGAGAAAGACATGGTTGCATGGAACTCATCTCCCAAATCCCTGTATTCCTGTAAATAGGCTCCAAATGGTTCACTAGGTTCTATTGGCATGACTGGTCCTGCTACTGCATCTGCCAAGAAGTGAAGCATAGTAGGTCTGCTGGAAGGTCTATTATATATGTGGGGTGTGTTTTGCATATTAGTGTATGCATGCTTCCCATTATTGCTTGTAGACCCTCTATCTACTAGTGAGAGAGGAATATTGTTATGACCTGGTTCTGGTTTCGAGGCCAATATGTTTATTGCATGCAATACTTCCTTTTTCCCTTTGGCTAGGTCATGCAGTGCGTTTACTAAGCTACGAAACTCCATCATGTCTTCCTCTTCTCCTGTGCCTTTCCCTCTGTCAAAGTGTATACATGTTGGGTCCATATGTGAGTTGGTATCTTCTAACTAGATATCCTCAAATTCCTGCTCCTCAGTGTACCTACTCTTCCTTCTCCTATAGGTTACAAAAGTGTCTTCTTCTATATTCATTTACTTCTCATGTTCAAGCCCACAGCTAGCAAGGAACATGCTCTGATACCACTGTAATATCCCAAATATTTATATTCTACTGTTTCACTATTCTAGGACTTACTTGTACTCTCAAAATGTGCAAGAATACTGAATAAAACTTTGCATGCAAGGTGTCGGGCTATGGCCCTAACTTATAGCTGAACTAGGGCAAAGATTTATAGGAAGAAGGTAAACACTTACCACTGATAATCAAGTTGAAGATTCTCCAGAGATAAGACACATGCAGATAAAGTTGAGCTGGTGAAGTAATATTGCTTCCTATTCGGTGTTACCACCCGGTACCACGAAACCCTCTCCTCAGCTAAAGGTGACGTTTTTGGTGAAGGAGGTGCCTGATGGGGCTAAGAATTTGTCAGGATGTAGATCTTCCCGTGTCGGAGAGAATGACCAGAGTATGCAAAGATTCTAACCTCTCCAAGTGCCCTAGCGAATTGGTTTACCAGTCTGGTGCTCACGCCCTCAGCCTCCCGGGTCTGCTGATAACTGCTCTGGATGAGCAAACTGATGGTTGATAGTCACTCAAGGCAGGAGAGTGACCCTGCTAATGAAGATGAAGTTGACATGCGGAAGATAGACTAGGATTCAGAGACCTAGTGAATACCTTGGGGTTTTCCAGCTAAATCCCCAGCAGCACACATGAACCTACAAATAATCTTCCGGTGGATATGGAATCGTTGGATATGGATGAATACGATGAATGTTGTTGATAAACCTGGATGGTCTATCCTGAAAGAGACTAGAGCGGATAGCTGCACTGTCGAACCCTCGTTAGCTAAAAACATCGTCTTCAACCCCAACTGTCGCGGTTGCACGCTGTGCTGCTGCTTAAAAAACTCCAAATCAACAATAATAATAATAGATCCCTCCTTTAGTCCAATAACCCTTCTTAAATATAGCCTCATGCGCTTTTAGGGTTTATGTTTCACATTTGCATGCATGCAATTCTAATTTGATGTTGACTTTTAAGCCTAAAGAAATAAGGTCTCTTTTATCCAACCGATGACTTTAATACTGAATGAATGTCCCGATCTGTTCTAAGTATCAAATGTCCTCAGTCAATTCCCTCTTATGCAGTACCCGCTCGAACCTATGGAAATTAAGTAGGTTAGCGGGTGTTTTGGTGCTTAATTAGAGGGGGACATTACAGGCCCTTTGAATTTTTCAAATATTTGGGCTCCTCATAAACCAGTAGATGTAGATCCCAATGAAGTCCCAAATTTTAATGGCAATGAAGATTCAGGGTACATATTTGATGGCATTTATGCAGTTCGCGAATGATAAAGGCGTCCTTTATGAAGATGACGTGATGAAACTTTTATCTTTCAATTTTAAGGGTCATGCCAAGAAGTGGCATGAATTTCCTAAAGAAGGGAAAATTTCATCTTATGCAAACTTTATGGAAATATTTTATAAACGTTGGTGTCCCAACGACATGGACCAATGGGTACCTAGGATTCAGGAGATGCAAGAACTTTACTATTCGTTTAGGGTTGTTGCAGAAAGGAGCCATAATGAAGATCAACCCATTGACATCTCCCATAAGGTAGACATTATCAAACAAATCCATGATGAAGATCAATCCTCAGAAGGCTTGTTTGAAGAAAACACTGTTCAAGATCTTGTCGATAACATTCTCGGCCTTATGTCTAAAGATGAAGGTACCCCTAAAGAATACAAAGACCAAGAGGCCTCAATCGAGGAACATGAAGAAATGTTGATTCCTCCTTGTCTTGGGGAGCTTTGTGATAATTTGAGGCTCTTGGAAAAAAGCAATATGGTTCCTTTGCAAAATGAGCAAAGTGTTGATTATTGGGAATTTCTAGGCCCACCTAACTTTGATTCTTCCAGGCCAAGCAACATTAAATTTGAGCTTTGGGGTCTCACAGATTCCAAAGAGCAAGTCCGTGATCTTTTTCAGCTAGAGCAGGTTCTTATTACATATCCAAAATCGAATGACGAAGCTCTTCAAGTACTATTTCCAATTCACAAGTGTTGAAAGCACACTTGACGTAGATATGATTGTTCCTTCTCCTTGTGGCATCAATGATGAGGATTGGATCAATCCTTTTGCAATTACATTTGTTGATGAAGCACCACAGGCTGTCGATCATGATGTTATTACAGACAATCACCATATACAGTTGTTCCATTAAAATAAAGAGTTGGAAGATTTTGGAAACCACAACTCCAATGAGTTTTCTTTGGGCTCAGTTAACTTGTGCTTACCCAACATCGAGAACAATGTATGTTGTCATACAAAGAGTTCCTTTGCAGGTATTGAGTTAATGGGTTTACCCTCTCTTAGGGTGGGTCACGATTATCATTCCCAACGATATCTCTCAGGAAGCATTACAGAGGTTGAGCAGCCCCTTCTATCCAGTACAAGTAAGTTTTCAATCATACATTTCAACGGAACCAAGACCGGTATGTGGGCAGGTATAGTACTTACTTCTCCTTGCCAAGATATTTGTTATTTATCTTTTCACTTAAAACTTGAAGGTATGAATCTTGTGGCTGACAATTTCAAATTTTTAAAGATTATTGGTGATAATAACAGGATTATTACAAAGATGAACAACATGTTTGCATGTCCAAAAGAAAGATTGAACAACAACAAGGACATGTTACACTCGGCCTTCAAAGATTCTCTGGAAACTTCCCAAGGCTCATCTTTGCAAGTGGTCTCCCGAGTTCATAATCAAGCTGCCAATTCTATGCGAAATTTTTTCCCAAAACAGATATATGATGGGGGGTGTATCTACTCGAGCCTAGTGCAAGCATGGATAGATAAAGCCTACGAAAGTAATCATTCTCCATGGCAGAAATTTGAAGGCTTCCAGGTTCCTAAGCTTATTTGTTATTTCAACTTCCCTCCGACAAAGATACTGATATGTACACAGCTTATCATTGATGTGATTCTATCTTGGATTATCTCCAAAGACAAAGGGAAAAAAATGGCATGAATCATATGCTCAGGTGGCTACACTGGTGGTATGATTTCACTTAACACTTTTTTGTTATTGTAATTAAGGTAGGTAGGTATAGTTTCATTTGAAGTTCAGCATTTACTGTTATCCATGCATTGCACTTGTTGTTATAACATTTTGAGTTATTTACATTTTATTTTGAATAAGGTAAGACGAAAGTGTCTGTCTCCAATGCATTTGATGTCTCTGTTGTTAGATGTGTGTACAGGTCTACAGGTACCTAGAAGATTCTAGGGGACTCTCATACATATGAGGGAAGAGTGCATGTGCCACAATTGGAGCTAGTTGTTACGCCTCAGAGCCACTGCAGCGTTAAAGCAAAGCCAAACCTAGAGCAGGGGGTTTAAATTTTTTAATGTAAAGGCTAAAGTGGGTTATATTGTATGGATATTTGAATTAGGGGATTTTGTCCTGCTGGATTGGTCATGGCTAGCTCCCTTGGTTTCATTCTTAGAAGTACTTGGCTTTGTGGCACTGCTAACTGCCCCTTCAATATGTGGATGTCCAAACAATGCAAGGCTTTAAGGAAGACTCAAAATAACATTTATAAAATACTTTTGTGGGTACTATTGACCCAACTTACAACGGAGGTTTTACCTCAAGACTTTTACATGACCAATTACATCAAGGACATCTCCCAAAGGAGGAATAATAATATAATAAAAGTACAATAGAATATCTTTCGAAGTTACATTTCCTTAACACTAAAAGGAATCACAAAACATTATTCTTACTCGACATACTTCACATCTTTTTCAAAGTATTTCAAGCAACTGGTTTTATGTTGAAGGGATTTACACGTGCGAATTACTTGATGTTACAAATCTAAGTGCTCAATTTATTTATTATCTAATCCTAAAGATATGTTTTCCTTTCAGGCACAGATCCTTTTGAATATCATACTTGCACGGAATCTTAAATGCTTATAAGTTGTAAATCTAAATACTTGTGTCATTGCTATATCTTAGATTAGATCTACTTTACATGTATTATTCCCGAAGTAACTTTTTGTACTTACATTAACTCCTATACTTTATTCATCCTTAGTTTATTTTATTAGGGTCTATCACCCTTGGCTTTGTTTTAGACTTGGCCTAAATAGGGGAATTGAATGTTGTGGTAATAGTTGCACCCAACCTAAGCTTGCCCCAAGGTTGCACCCAGTGAGTTGAGATTTTTCTCACGTAGCACCCAGCGAGTTGAGATTTTTCTCACGTAGATGTGGATTAGGAAGCAACACTATGAACGAATAATGGCTTAGATTGAGTAAAACGAAATAAGTGTGCCCCTCCAAGGAGATTTTTCTTGTGTGCCCAATCATGTATCTGATATTTCCTATTCATGTAACAATAGTTTCCAACAAAAAGGTAAATAGAACATAATCATTCTAAGGAGCATGCACCTAGACATAACTAGGACAAACTTTTGAGTATTGGCACATAATGTCATGGAGAGCATACAATTTTAGCATGGGACACATTTACATTACTATTTTTTATAAAGAAACTCAATCAACTTCATCAACCATGAATATGATTGAACCTTAATTCAAAAGAATTATTTGTTTACAATGGCTAGATAATGTCTATAAAATTATGACTGTAGGTATTGGTTTGGAAATGTAAATGAAAGCCAAACATAGAAGTGTAATTCACCGACAAAGTCCACTACCGTCTCTATAATTCAAGAAACCAGTTAAAAAAAAGTAATAAAAATTAGCTGGCAAATAAAACAATTTATCGAAGGAAACTAGAAGCTTGTCAAAACTAGAGGTTACTTTAGCTACTAAAAGTCCAAGGCTCTCGTCATTGCAAATAAACACAATGTAAAAACCCATCGTGAACAAAAATAAATAAATGAAGTAAGAAAAATATATGTGAACATTAGTACTGATTTATTGACCACCTGACATAATTCCTCATGTGAAAAGCCTTGCCCATGAAATCGCTTTGCCATTGAAGCTACAAGAGGTAAGTTGGCTGTTACCATTTTCCTTCTTGCCGCACGTGCCTTAGCAATCCTAAGAAGAGGTGGTGAAACATTTAATGATCATAACATCCACTTGAGGAAACAAAAAGTTTTAAAAATGGGCATCAATCCACATTCTTTTAGAATCAAATACAAAAAATAGTATGTAATGATTAAAGAAAAAGAAACATAAAGCCAAGACAATTATAACTTTCCCACAGTCAATACATAGTCGAAGTTTTCTCTTCAACTAATGCCTACTTATCCATTCTAGAAAACTATAATTGTCAAGTGGGCATTGCTAAGACTTTCCTTTGATAAAAAAAGTGCAACTAAAAATTACAATACAAAGCAAGCATACTATTATTTGTGGGATCGAATCTCATCATCTATAAGCTCACTTCAACATCTAATTACTCTACCTTTCCAAAACTAACACCACTATATAGAAATATTTCTCTGCATTGGTTATTTTATCCATATTTTGGAGTATCTTCATGTCCATTACAACATAGTGGAAGCAAGCAAGCACTGTCAGAATTTATGGTTCATGCATTCATAGAGACAATGGTGGAGAGAAAAAATAATAATAGATTTTATCATTAATGTTGCAAAGATGCATCTCCCACATTACACACCATGCCTCACTTTACATATACACCTCTAAGTGGCTATGGTGGTTTAACGGTTTAACCATTCCATCATGTCCTTGTTTCTTTCTTTCTTTCCTTTAAGAATTTCCTTTGATAAAGAAATTGCAACCAAAAATTACAATACAAAGCAAGCACACTATTCTTTGTGGATCAATTCTCAAGATCTATAAGCTCACTTCAATATCAAACTATCCTACCTTTTCAAAACTAACACTATTGTATAGAAATATTTCCCCATAGTGGGTATTTTATCCATCTTTTAGAGTATCTCCAGTCCACTACAACATGGTGGAAGCAAGCAAGCATAGTAAGAATTTATTGTTCATGCACTCATAGAGACAATGATGAAGAGAGAAAATAAAGAACAGACTTTATCATTAATGTTGCAAAGATACATCTCCCACTCCATGCATCATGCATATCTTTACATATATATACCACACATGTGTGGCTATGGTGGTTTAACCACAACATCATGTTCGTGTCTCTTTCTTCTAAGAGCTAGTCTTTTAGTTATGTTTTTAGATCTTTTCTTGTTGCAGGTAATGTAGGTATTGGCACTACTTCTACACTCCAACATTTTGTATTAAACTGTGTACTCTTTTAGTCTCATTGACCCACTTTTGTGGTCATTCGTTGCACACTGATCAAATTATCTTATCTTATTCATCGCACGTCACAAACTGTTAAAGAAACTCTTATACAAGTATTTATGACTCCTAAACATTATTGTAGTGTGAATACTCTGACACTCCGCCTTAAAACAAAAACAATATTTTCCAATTATTTAACCCCCTCTCAACATATAAACACAAAAAACTTTTTTTTAAAATGCTTCTTATATTCACAAAAACATATTTACATACAAAAATGCAAAGCGTGGAAGGTTATATACAATGCCTATCATAACGTCTTCCTAAGACTAACTAATGAAAAAATGAAATCAGAGTATACAGCAAGATAAAAACCTCTAGCATCAGCACCACTCCCTTAGACAATAGTTCGTGGCAAAGCTCATCTTTCCATAAAGAAACAAAGGTAGACACAAAACTCATCTCTTGATCAAACACATACTTACACCTGAGCTTCCACATTACAAATAGCAGAAAAATCCATAAATAATGCCATAGACCAAAAAAGAAATCACGCACAAGAGATCGTCCATCCCCAAATAAGGAAGCTCGCCAATATAGCTTGTTTTGAAACAACCTAGGATATTGATACTCATTGAAACCATTCATCACCATAGCATAGATCAATATCCACATAAGAAAAGTACTTGCAACATTCAAATCAAGATATAGTCATAGCACATTATACTATATAGCCACAAGAACTCAAATCCTTAATGTGTGGATTATTAACTAGGTGTATGGAGAAGATGAATGCTTCACATAATTAAGGATTTGTTAAATGCAACCATTCACATGTGAGATCATTAAATCATTAAAACATGAAAGAGAAAGTTATACCATGACAATGTTAGTTTTCACAAGATTATAATAGTATAACTTTATTGCAAATAAACAATAGGATCTCTAGAAGAAAGACAAAGCACAGAAAAACAATGAACACAAGAATTTATCCTGGGAAACCCAATAGGGAAAAAATCATGCAACCTTTGTATAGAGATGAGAATTTTTGAGAACAGAATACAAGAATGAGAGAGAGAGAAAAAAATCTCTCTACGAGAAAACCCCAGAAAACATTGCTTCTCTTTGGTGCTGCGAACTTCACCTTGAGTAGGCGAACTTGCTTGAGCTGAGTGAGTGTCCAAGTGAGGCACCTAGCCTCTCTATTTATACTCTTCACAAAACTGACTTTTTCCCTAACAGAACCGAATTGTCTAACTGACCGGGCCGACTTGCCTTGGGGGAAAATAAAAATAATAAAAATAATTTTATTTTAATTCTAAACTTCCCCAAGGTTTACATAGATTCTTTCAAGGTTTTACATGAATGATTGCATTAGTATGAACAAACGTAGAAGGTACAAAACAATATAATAAAATTACAATAAGAATAACTTCCGAAGTAGCACAAAATCCAACACTCCCTCTCAACAAGGAAGGTATTCTTTGGTCATGATCATTATCAGCATCACAAACATTTGG
Organism: Pseudotsuga menziesii; assembly: GCA_001517045.1. Classification (NCBI taxonomy): domain Eukaryota; kingdom Viridiplantae; phylum Streptophyta; class Pinopsida; order Pinales; family Pinaceae; genus Pseudotsuga; species Pseudotsuga menziesii. The sequence goes on from LPNX010549269.1 coordinate 34,262, forward strand.
TTCTCATTTGTCTCAATCATCTCTATACATACTGAAGGTTGTCAACATAGTATCATTCCATCGAAAGGTGTCATCATGTATCAGATCCACTCAGTCCCTCGGTGGATCCAGCGGCTCTGTAACTCTACACAGTCCATAAGAGAGTATAACAATCAACATCTCATCTACTATAAGTTCATCTCTAATCGAGAACCAAGACATGCTTCACATGGCCATCTACTACCTATTCGTCTCAAATGTCGATGGGATTTCTCCCATTCTAGGATGAGAACCAGGTCAAGCAGAGGTACCAGTGTACACGACCATCTACTGCATGTTTGTCTCTACTGTCGATGAGAATTCTCTCATACCAGACTTAGAACCAAAATGAGTAGAGGCACCAGTGTACACGACCATCTACTACTTGCTCGTCTCAAATGTCGATGGGATTTCTCCCATATCAGGCTGAGAACTAGAACGAGTATAGGCACCAGTGTAGAAGAAGGGTAGATGTCTAAATCATCTTTCCATCTCAAGGAGGCATACATTTTCTTTTACTCCAATTCTTCCATGAAAGTATTTAAAATTTGTCCTAGGAAGAGGCTTGGTAAGAATATCTTCAATCTGGTCATTTATCGGCACGTACAGTAGATCGGCCGCACCGTTCTACAACATATCACAAATGAAGTGGCATCGAATCTCTATATGCTTCGACTTATCATGAAACACGGGATTCACTGACATCTGTGTTGCTGAAATTGTCATTGATGCCAACATGGACATGCAGTGGCTTCACGAGATGTTATTAATGACACCAAGTCCCACCTGTAGTGCCTAGACCCACAAATTGGTCATGAAGCCCCCACACACTTAGATGTGTCATTTGATGTTTCTGGAGCCCCACTGCTTGCACTTGGTGCAAACCTTGATGAAATTGTATCCTTGAAGATGTCCTTCAAAGCCCTTGAAGTCATTGTAGCTCTAGAAGAAGGTTGATGATGATGTATGGTCTCCCTTGTGGTTAAATGGCATGATCGTGGAGCCCATGGATATTTTGAAGATGACCTTGAAGATGTCGGCTCAGCATGAGGCCATGTCGGCTCAGCATAAAATATAAAATATATTATACGTCGGCTCAGAATTATAATTAAAAATAAAAAAATTCTTTGCAAAGTCGGCTCCAAAAATAATATTAAAAAAGCAGGTCGGCTCAGCAAAATATGGGTGAAAATTTAGTATTTATACCCCATCAAATCCTCATTTTTTAATGAGAAAATTTGTGGAGCTCTGAGGAAAGCCGCAGTTAGACTGAGGAGAATTTCGGGAGCAGCTAGCAGCAGACTGTGGAAATTTTCGATGGAGGACTGAGGGCAATTCGTGGCAACTTTTATTGTGGGATAGCTCTGAGATTTTCTTTGAGGCAGCGAAGGAGCAGTAGTAAGGAAATTTGCAGCAGCAGGCACTTTGTATGAGGCAAATGTTCACCATGGAGAGCTCGCTGCCCTAGGAAGAGCACTTTGTCTAAATTCAGTGATGGAGCAGTAAATGTTTTTTTTGCAGCAGCAAATTTGTCTTTGTTTTATGTCTTGACAAGATTTTACAGTAACCAAAGAATGTGATATGGAGAAGAGATCTCGCTGAGACTGAGGCATCTCTCTGGTTTAGAAATGTTCAAACAACAGCAACAATACAATGATGGACTGTTGACCCAATTTTTTTTTTTTGGTTTAAAGGATATCTTTTTGTAATTTTTTTTTGGAGTTATGATGCTCAGATGAGGGACTAACAGACCTGGATTTGCAGCAGCACTGTTTGTATCTTTTACCAAGTCAAATAGTGATAAAAAGACCCAAAGTTTACAGCAGACCTCCTTTTTGCAGAGTTTACAGATCTCATGTTTTGACAGCCCAGTTAGGGCACGTACAGTTCACCTCAACTTGCGTTGACACCAGCATCTTGAGTATTATTCTTTACAGCAGAATGATATTCCTTCTTGGGCTAATGGTCATTCCAAGTTCTACCATCATCTTGATACCCTAAGGAAACTCGTTTGATGCCCAAAAGGAACAAGTTCTTATGATAATCTTCATGGTGGTCAGAGTTTTGGAAGTTGTTGATGATTGATGCTGATATCCAGCAGCAGAGGATTTACACAGTCACTAGTTTGGCTTTGCAAGTGAGACGATGTTTACACAGTAATATGTTCAGTAATGCTTAGTGAGGACATATATGCTCAGAGACTATTGATTGAGGTAAAGAAGTGACGATGTATGTGTACAGCACTCCACTCACTGCCTACCTTATGATGATGTCTAACCAGCACACAGTCAAGCAGTGACATATAGTATGATGATGATGTGATACATGCTGTTGAAGTGAAGAGGTATGAATGAACATTCGTAGTATATGTACATAAAATAGTATGTACAGTGGTATTAGTGTATAGGTGCAAGCTGAAGTATGTAGTTGTGACATATGCTGATACACCATGATA
>LPNX010549269.1:37070-147425 GCA_001517045.1 Pseudotsuga menziesii
GCATGACAGTGATTAATCAACTGTGATCATAAGTTTGGCAACAGATTGACAGATTGATGGCTGTGGCATACTAGTTTCATCCTTCAGCCTTGGACAGTGGAGTGATCAGATTGACAAAATTGACTCTGACATGTTTGTGTTTGAATACATTTGTCTGTGAAGGTTATGATGATACTCAAAGCATATCAAATGACTTTGACCTGAGAATGTCCGAGTGTCATGCTACTGATTGAATATGAAAGCTGTATGATGTAAATTGTGTATAAAAAGCAGGATGAGCTGAATATGCATGATGAGGACAGTGAAAATTCACAGAGAAGTCAATATGTGCAGAATGACAGAGGTTTTGATGAGAAATTGCCTGTGTGAACAGCAAAATAGCAGAGCTACAGTTCTATGACAAACATATTCATATTTTGGTGGCAAAGTAATGTAAGGTAAGTTTGAGTTGATCTTCAAGAGGATTGAGGTAAGAGGTTACTGCTATTTTACTGAATCCAGCATCAGTCACATTAGCTGGACATCTCTTGAATCAGGTAATCACTGCAATTTAACCTTTGTTGGTAATCTAGGAATCTTAATGACATGAGCATGCCTTGATTCTCCCTGTTGATGATGATGCTTAAGCAGCATAAGTGTGAGAATAAATGATGGGCAGATCTTTGTTGAATTAGTATGATCTTTGAGCAGTAGAGCAGATGATCAGTATGAGCAACTGTTGATGAGCTGATTGGCCAACAGTTTTGGACCAGCAGAGTTGATGTGTGCTGAGCAGAGATGATAAGCAGCGTTGATGATGACCAGCAGCAAAGATTGACCAGCAGTGATGAATAGTGTTGACCAGCAGAAGATGAACAGAGAAGATTGAAAAGACTATTGAAACAGTGTTGAGCAGATTGACAAACAGTTGATGTGATGAGCAGCTTTGATGTGACAGAGATTTCTTGTGTGACACAAGTATACTGTATTGTAAAAGCAAGCTTGTCTTGCTTTTGAGGTTAGGATACTTCAAACCCTTCTTAGCAAGGTCTAAGAAAACCAGGCAGGGTCCTGGATTAAGAGCAGGTGCTCTATTTATCAGTAGGTGCTGATTTTGCCTAACGGTTGTAGCCGAACCAAATCTAATACAAGAAGATTACAAAATTATATGGTGTTGTGTTCTTTTGTGTTATGGCTCTTTATGAATGAAATGCTTATGCTATGTGAATGATGAAGTGACAGATGCTTATGAAATGATTATGGTAGAGTAATGGAATGATGAATTGGTAGCTAACTGTGATAAGCTAAGAAAAGTTTAAAATTGCCTTCACACTGATTCACCCCCCCCCCCCTCTCAGTGTCTACAATCTGTATACAGCTCTGGTTATCACAGTGAATCGAAGTTGGTCTAGGAATCTGACCAAACAATCCTACAAGGAGTTTTCAAAGCCATACTGCTTCTCGAGCTGCTATGCTAGCATCCATATACTCGTCCTTTGTTGTGCTAGAAACCATATACTCAGCCTCTGTTGTACTGAGTGCTACCTCTGTTGTACTGAGTGCAACTAAGGTCTGCTTCCTGTTGCACCACGAAATAACTAAAGAACCAAAACTAAAGCAACATCGAAGTACTCTTCCTATCAGCAACGTATTCGACCCAATTTGAATCTGAAAAACCTTGCAATCTCAAGTCACATCCTGAATCATATCTCAATCCATATTCCACTGCACCATGCAAATATCTGAGTACATGATTTGCGGTAGTCCAGTGAATCTGCCTCGGCTCACTCATGAACTGGCTGAGAGTATTCACACCAAAACATATATCTCGTCTGGTGTTTGTTAGATACATCAGCGATCCAATCAACTGGCGATACATGGTGGGATCATTCAAGTCGAAGTCTAAAGCTGAGTCCCTTAACTTCTTCAGGTTTGCATCCATCAGAGTAGCCATGGACTTGCAGTCCAACATTCCGAATCTCTTCAGTATATTGATGGTGTATTTTCCTTGACTTAGGAAAATTTCCTTCTGCCTCTGCCATACTTCTAATCCCAAGAAGTAATGCATAAATCCAAGATCTTTCATTTCAAACTCAGAGGCAAGCTTCTTCTTACACCATGCAATCAGCTTCTCATTTCCTATGAGAAACAAATCATCGGCATACACAACTAGAATCGGTGGCTCACCTTCCACAATCTTCAGGTTTGCATCCATCCTTGGCAAATCCCAAGCTCACCAAGTATCCATTTATTTGTCCATACCAAGCGCGGGATGCTTGCTTGAGTCCATATATAGGCTTTTTCAACTTGCAGACGTGGGACTCCCTATGGACAACAAACCCATCTAGTTGTTCAAGATAAACTTCTTCCTTGATTGCACCATTGAGGAAGGTGGCCTTGACATCCATCTAATGCAGCTTCCATCCCTTAGTTGAAGCAATAGCAATAATGGTTGTGATGGAAGTATATCGAGACACGGGAGCAAATGTCTCGTCGTAATCAACTCCCTCTTTCTGAGAGAATCCTCTGGCAACAAGTCGAGCCTTGTGTTTTTCCACACTGCCATCTACTCCATGCTTAATCTTGAAAATCCACTTGGAAGTCACTACTGACTTCTCCTCAGATCTCGATACAACCTCTCATACATCATTCTTCATGATGGATTGATATTCTTCTATCATGGCATCCTTCCAAACTTGGTGCCTAGATGCTTCTTCATATGAGGTTGGTTCTAAGTCAATGATGTGACTCATCAATGCTACATAAATCGAGAACCTTTCCCGAAAAAGTGCCATGTGGAGCTTCATGCCCCTCTACATCTTGCAGTGTTTGTTGTTCCCATTTAGGCCTCTTCTGGCTTACTGTAATGTCTGTGGGAGCATCAGCTGGCTCAACTGGATCAATGGAGTCAATCGTTTCTTCTTTTGGTAACTCCCTCTGAACTGCTGAAGGGGAAGATAATCTCATCTCTTCATTGTCATCGATCTCCATGTCTGATCCTCTTCCTCTCTGGATAGCCATTTGTTCTTCAAAGGAAACATCCCTGCTGACTTTGATTTGCTTCAATCCTGGAATGTAAATTCTGTAGGCCTTTGAAGATTCACTATATCCCACGAAAGTTCCCTTCTTTCCTGAAGGCTCCAATTTACTCATTTTCTCCTTGGGAACATGTATGTAGACTGGACAGCCAAAGATATGAAGGTGGCCCACTTCTAGCTTCATTCGTATGAAGGCTTCTTCTAGAGTCATGTTCTTCAAGATTCTATGAGGACATATGTTTTGTACATAGACAGCTGTTCTGGAAGCTTCTGCCCACAAGAACATCGGTAGACTCTGGTCATGTATCATGGCTTTGGCTACGTCCACAATTGTTCGATTTTTTCTTTCAGCAACCCCATTTTGTTAAGGGTTGTAGGGAACTGTAAGCTCCCTTTTAATTCCTGCTTCTTTGCATAAATCATTAAACTCTATAGATGTGTATTCTCCACCATTGTCTGATCTCAGAGTCTTGATCCTCTTTCCTAATAAATTCTCGACTTGTGCTTTGAATTTTTTGAACTTACTGAGCACTTCCTCGGATTCGTTGGTCTTGAGAAAGTAATCCATGTCCTCTATGAGTGGTTTTCAATAAATGTTACATGGTAGTTGTAACCTCCCAGCGAAGCAACAATCATAGGTCTGCACAAGTCAGAGTGCACTAGATCCAATATATCCTTGGATCTGCTCTAACTATTCGGAAAGGATCCCTTTGTATTCTTGCCGAGTGTGCATCCCCTACAAACACCGTCATGTTCCATGTGAAGTGTTGGTAGACCCATCACAGTATTTCTTAATGTTGGGAGAGCTCTATAGTTGATGTGAGCTAATTTTTTGTGCCATGGCTCACCCATGCTAGTGGAGTCATGAACTAGTGCTTGAGCAGGTGGAGTGCTTAAAAGACACAGGCTCTCTTCTCTCGCTCCAATTTATTTTGCTACATCCATGATTGAGTTCTTGTACCAGGCAAGCACTTTCACATCTAAAAATGCAACTTTATATCCCTTGTCCTCCAAGGTAGAGAAAGAGACAAGATTTATTTTCATACCAGGCACATATAGCACATCACTTAATTGTAACATGTCTTTGGATTCTAGTTGAAGAAAGGTAGCCCTAGATCCTCTCACGGTATAGTTGGCATCATCTCCAAATACAACACAGAGATGAGATTCTTTCTCAACTATTTCAGAGAGGTTTTCTTTATATCCAATCATATGCCTGGAAGCACCACTATCTATGAGCTAAGTGTCACCAGTGGTGGGAACAATAGTTGATGGTGCTAATATGAAGAAGAATTTTGCATGATCTTCATTTCTTTGCTTCTTGTGATGATGGCCTTCTTCAACATCAGTTGTTGAAGCTTCATGCTTCCTCTTGTTTGAGGTTGAACACTTGTTTGCATAGTGACCATATTTCTTGCACCTGAAGCATTGTACTTGCAATAGATCCTTCTTCTTTTCTTGTTGATATGAAGAAGGGCTTGGTCTTCTACCTTGATGCTTATGGTGGTGAAATTTTCTTCCCTTTCCTTTGCCTTTCTTGGCGTGGGCAATGAATGCTTGATTCTCCTCAAGTTGAGTGCCATGAAGTCCTTGTCTTGCTCTAGGCTACGGGGAATCACTAGCCCCCCCAACGAATCGCTCCCAATTTGCACTCCTGGAGGAATCGATCCCGAGATCACAATTCCTCCCGAGATCGTTTTTGGGTATCGTGACTCCTAGGAAAAAAACGATCCCTGCCTAGTAACAGGATCGTTGAGGGAGCGACGTTCCCAGAGCGATCCCTCATCGCTCCCTCAACGATCCCAAGCCAAAAAAAATGCTCCCTAAGTCGTAAATAGAATAATTCCGCGGGATAGGCATTTTTTTTTTTCAATTTTCTCAAATTTGCCAAAAAACACTTGTTTTTTAGTGATTTGCTAGGGTTTAATTAGCCTTTATAAACACTATTGGACTCCATTTGGACTCATTTTATTCCTCATTTGCTTGTTTTCATTTATCTTGCTAGGGCTGAGTGGGTTTGCTAGTTGTTTGAGAGCAAATTTGTAGGAGCTTGGAGGGGAGATTGAAGGCTTCTATTTGTGAGAGCTTGGAAGGAAGATTGAAGGCTTCCATAGAGACATTCAACCATCCTTGAAGAGCTAAAGAGGTAGGCTCTAAAAACCCAATCTTTGTTTGTTTTTGAAAAAAATATTTCACTATGTTAATACTTTAAAATTAAATGTTTTTTTCCTACTCTTTCCCATTTCTTCTTCTCCATCATTCTATTGCAGGCAAGAAGCAATTCTCATATTGAATCAAAAAGCATGATGGGTATGTGGTTTTTGTTTTTGGTTCCAATTCTTCTCATGAGACCCCCCCCCCTGGGGGTCTCTAGATGGCCCAAAAATTGATTTTTGGACAGCACTTCCTCCTCTTTTTGGACGGACCTGCTAAAAACCATCAAGCGTTTATTAGTATAAAGTTCCCAAAAAAACTTTAAAAGCGTTTTTGGACAACACAAAAAAAATCTAAGTTAAAACTAGGTAAAAAGTGCAAAACTTTAACTAAGGAAAGCAAGCTTTATTTGGGATCTTGGCTTGCTTTTTAGGGTAGTCAATATGATGTGCACTTAGATGCAAGATTTATCTTTAAAAATGAAAGACTAGTTACTTTAAACAAGCTTTAGATTTGACTTAGACGCTTGTAAAAAAAGAAAGACTTTTTATTGCTAGATCTAGTTTTTTAGAAAGAAAGGACTTGGATCTTTTCTTAAATGAAACTAAATCTATGAATGCAATTCCTATATATTCAAATCTATAAAAGATACCAGCCTTAAAACAGTAGATCTAAAATATAAGAGCCAAGTAACCAAGGAAGTATTGATAAAAAATGAGAAAGAATGAAGGAGGTGGCTTGGTGCCCGAATGATCAACTGTGGAGCTTTCTGGTGGAATGTCGAGGGACTATGCCTTTGAGAAAGTTTGGAGAAAGTGAAGAAGCAAACTAGATCAACACCCTGTCCAATCTAGGAACCTGCAGCTAATCCAATGGCTAGTCGAGATGCTTGTGAGATTGGATTAATACATAAACAGATAGATTAAAACAACATGCAATTAATCTTATAAAATATGTTAGATCTAGATCTCTAGGCACACATAAAAGAAAAGGAAGTAGCCAATAAACTTATTAACTAAACTCATTTCCTACCAAGATCATAATAAACTTATTAACAATCTTTTAGTACTGGATTCACAATATCAAAATAAGCAAGTTATGAACACATATACAGGTTACCTCAGTCAAACATGGCAATGCTCATCCACACAAAATAACATGACACCATCTTGCCTCCAAAGCTTTCTTTTATTCCAAGAAACAAAAATAATTACAGTATTACAACAGCAAACCAATTCTCTATCCAACTCGAACTCCTTTTTTTTTGCCTCCAAAGCTTTCTTTTATTCCAAGCAACAAAAATAATCATAGTATTACAACAGCAAACCAATTCTCTATCCAACTCGAACTCCCTTGGAAGAGAGAAAGGTTGCTTTATTTATAGCCAAACCAAGCCCCTGGGGTGCTACCAACACTGAAGATAAACCCGGAGTGTAACTGAGTTGAACTGAGCTGAAGAGGAGTCACACTGAATTGAATTGAGGTGAGACTGAAGAGGTGATTGACACCTTTCACACACCAATCACCTAACTCACCATTGGCGTCTCCCTCATCCCCTCACACGTGAAGCTTCCAATGTTGACGTGAGGAAGTGGGTGATGTCACCCAAGCAATGTATGTGATAGTTAAGGGATAAACCAAGGTTTCATAATTTTAAAATAAAGAATAAGTGAGTGGGAGGTCCACCCCACTTAACTTCTCCAATCCTCACGTGATCTTCAAACTAGCAAGAGGAGGTTTACGTCACCCTCACTCGTGAGCATCTCCCATATGAAAATCATATTATATAAATTTTATCAAGGTTTAAAACTCCTATGAAGAGGGGTCCACCCCCCTCTCCATTCGCTAGCCTCCACTTTGCTAGCGTGGAGGATTGACGTCACCCTTTCCTTCTCACGTGAGCCCCATTCGCTTCATGCATACCTTTAGAACCATGTTTTAATATAAACTTAAGTTAGAAAGGATTGTGAGCCCTTAGGGGAACCCATGCCATGTCAACCCATCACATTAAACTATTAATTTGACTTTGAATTTTGACTTTTCCAAAATTGACTTTGGTGCTAATTTGTTGTAATTTAGCATTAAAAAGTCATTTTGATGCGTATCTAGCTGAATAATGCTCCACGGGGTGTTCCGGTCCCCCTCGCCATATGAAAAGTGGTTCCAAGGGTAAAGAGGACGCTTTGAGTGTGAAAACGAGTGTCCCCACATCAGAAACGGACTTCGTATCTGAATTTTATTGCATTTTGAAATTTTTTAATTAAACTATTAAAAAATGGCCTAATTTTGCGGGAAAATTTTATTTTCTCGGAATAAGACGAAACCCTAAGCAGACATAGCACATGTACATACAACTCAATTCGAATACCTAGCATGTTGTAAAACACTGACACGAAGGCTCTAATAACCTCCTAAGGCCTAACCACCAAGACGACTACCCCAACTTTGGAGGTGTGAGTGAAAAAACTCGGAAATTATCAGTCGCTCAACAACCAATAATAACCAAGGGAAAAAAACACTCTGGGCTCGTCGTCTTGATGCTAAAGTCTGGGAAGCCAAGCCTTTTTATAAAAAAATATAATGCTAGCACATTTTTTACAATTTCCCTAAGGGGGTATGAACATGTGTTACAAAACTTTTCAAACAAAATTTTCTCAACTCTGATCATGAACAAGTAACCTTGTTCAAACTTTGTCGGCTCACTTGAAAAAACCACCAAGTACAACTTGGGTGGTAACATATGGCTCCAACTACGGGACATGTGCTCAATCTGGTCTTAAGGCAAGGAGAGGATACGAGAACACAAGAATCTCTGGTTTATATAACCTATAAAAGCATTTCAACTTGAAAAGAAAACCTTAGTAGCACCAGCTTTATATGAAATCCAAACGAACCATTACGTTTCTTTATTCAAACAAAACAAATGTTGCTAACTAATGAATGAAAGGTTTTATTATAACTAAGTACATAACGGAAATGCAGAAAGTAAGTGCTCGCTTTAAGGAGCTTATTTTCCTACTCTAAACATGATATAAAAATGTTAGGTATAATCAGAAATCCAATGTAACCACCTAAGCATCTTATTAACATAAAACAAATTTGCCTCGTCTTTGGTTACCATCTAAAGCAAGGATACTTTATTCAGAAAATGCAAACCTGCGTGATGATCCAAAATGGGCGGGTTGGATGGGAAAGCATACACACGAATAATGTCTTTAAACTTCTTCCCAAACAGGTATGTGCTTGCACAGGTTGCTTCTATCCATGACTAGATAGGACTAATATACAAATCAACATGATGAGGCAAACTGACTACATCATCATACCGATCATCAAGGCTTATCGAATGATAACTCATTGTATAAACCCCAAGCTGCTCCAAATCACAAGGAACCTCTATATGTGAAGATGATGGCTAAGACTGATCTTTTGTTAGTTGCATCATATCTGACTCTTCATGATATTGTTTCTCCAGATCTTCATTACCGATACCTTTGTGTGGCTCTGCATGATATGACTTTGAATGATCATATAAGAGTTTTGAATGCTCCTCTTCCATACTAGGATTTCGTGCCCTTCTCCCTTCTCTCTCAGCTCACTCTCCTCCTGAAAATGAAAAGTGAAGAGTTTTGCCTCCCGCAACCCTTTTTGTCTAAACCCTAAGTGGGTATCGAATCCAACGGTGGAAAAAGATCCAATCCAATGGCTAAGATTCAATGAGAGTAAAAATCACATTTATTTAAATCACTTAAATAAATTTACTCACCCACTTAAATTTATCAAAAAGTGACTTTAAGTTTATAAAGTCTCATTAAATAGCTTTTAATGTGAGGGTCACCTTTTTCCCTTTTCTAAGTGACTTAGGCAAAAAGTCACTTAGGGAACATATTCCTAGGTACAAAAACTAACAGAACATGAGGATGAACACCAGCGCAGACTAACAACTTTGTGAAAGAAGGAAGAACCAACCCGCAAGCCAGCAATCTGTGAGGCAGAGGAGAACGAACGAACCAACCCAATCAATGAATTGCGGCCCCCTTTTAACTCCCATAAAAGATCTTACATCCGTCACATTTCTTGGAGTAGGCTAGTTCATTATGGCTTCAATCTTCTCAGGGTCCACTGATATACCCTCTTCTGAGATAATGTGACCCAAATACTGAATTCTATCTCTATAGAAGTCACACTTGCTCAGTTTTGCATACAGCTGATGTTCCTTGAGCAATTGCAATGTCAATCTCAAATGCTCTTCATGTTCCTCCTCGTTCTTGGAATAAACAAGAATGTCATCAAGGAAAACAAGAACAAACTTGTCCAAATACTGGCTGAAGACACTGTTCATAAGGCACATAAATGTAGCTGGTGCATTTGTGAGACCAAATGGTACCACTACAAATTCATAATGTCCATACCTTATCCTGAAGACTATCTTATGAATGTCTTCATCCTTGATTCTCACCTGATGGTAACCAGATCTCAAGTCAATCTTGGAAAATACCTTTGCTCCTCTCATTTGATCAAAGAGGTCATCAATCCTAGGCAAAGGATATTTATTCTTCACAGTAACTTTGTTCAACTATCTGTAATCAATACATAACCTGAGTGTACCATCTTTCTTCTCTACAAATAGAACCGATGCTCCCCAAGGAGATACACTCGGCCGGATATACTTCTTTTCCAACAACTCTTGCAGTTGCATCTTCAACTCTAGCATCTCCGGTGTACTCATCCTATAGGATGTCTTAGACACTGGTGCTGCTCCTGGCACAAGTTCAATGGTGAAATCAATGTCCCTCTTTGGAGGAAGCCTTGGAATCTCATTAGGAAACACATCCTTGAATTCCTGTAACACCTGATAGTCCTCCAACCTAGGAGTTTCATCTCCTGTTGGTTCCAGAATATGAGTTGCATACAACTGGCAACCTTTCCTACAGAACTTTTTCAACTGCATTGTTGAAACCTGTCTTACTGAAATTACCTTTGGAATACCCTTCACAACTACTGGGTTTCCTTCTTCATCCGTGCATTCAAAAGTCTTGTTATAACAATCAAGCGTTACTCTGTGAGCTTCTAACCAATCCATTCCAATGAGAACATCATAGGAACCAAGCAGTAGAACATTCAAATCTACACAAGTGATCAATCCATTCATAATCAATGGACATTTCTCCACTACTTCACTGACCTTTCTCTTAGTTCCAGTGGCTAGCTGAACTAACCAAGATTTTCTATGCTTTACCTTCTTAAAAGCACAAATCTCCACTACTCTAGGAGTAATGTAACTGTGAGTAGAACCAGGGTCAAACAAAATAGAAACAGATTGTTCAACAATCTTACCTGCAACTTCAACCACAGTTGACTGGTGATCTGCCTGGCGGTTCTCCAGTGCTGCATAAATTCTAGGGACTGCTCTTGCTACCTGACCCACTATTTCTGCTTCCTGAACGTTATAAGCTGGCCTTGCACTTCCATTCTCGAGTGGACAATATCTGCACAAGTGGGGTCCTTCACATTTCCAACATTTGAGTGGACCTTTATTCTGTGGTGGCTCTTTAGGATTTCCACCTGTCACTCCAACTAGATTACTCGCAGCTTGGGATGGCTGCTTCTGCTGATTCCTGAATCTGGAAGGTTTGAAACCTTTCTTTCTTTGGTCAAATTTCTCGTTCTTCTTGTCCTTCCATGCCTTATGGTAACCAGGTTTACCTTTGCTTCATTCATAGCAATACTTAGCCTTCCTTATTGCTTCTTCAAGAGTCCTAGGTTCATAAAACTCAATTCTATCTTTGTAAGATTGAGGAAACCCACTCAGAAACCGCTAGATCTTCACTTTCTCATCTCTGATGTACCAGACATACCTCAACAATTCCAAGAATTTATTTGCATATTCATCCATGTTCTGTTGTCCCAATCTCATCTCATGGAACTCTTTAACCTTGTCATCATAATACCTGTCAGAGAGGTATTTCTGCCTAAAATACTTCTTGAACTGTTTCCACTTCAGTCTCCTTTCACTAATCTTCTTTACTTGCTTGAAGTGTTCCCACCAAATGGATGCTCTTCCATTCAGATTGAATATGGCAACTCTTGCCTTCATGTTTCTTGAATAATCCTGCACTTGAAAGTACTTCTTTATCCCAAGGAGCCAAGCTTTAGCCTCTTGTCCAGTCTTTACCTCACCATCAAATGTAGGAGGCTTAGCTTTCTTAAATTCATCCCGAGAGCGATCCCTATGGCGTCTTCTTCTTTTCATTTTATGAGAAGATGAACTTGAATCTCCACTGGATTCTTCAGAGTCAGATGATCCACTGGAAATCCTTCTCCTCCTCCTAGTGCTGCTCTTACTGCCTTCCGGTCTTGATGTACCTCATCCAGAATCTATATTTCTCTGTAAGTCTATCAAACTCTGAAACATGGCAACATTCCGCTGATGTTGCTCTTCCTGGGCTTTAATCAAGCTTCTCATGGTGGCTGCAATCTCGAACAGTGTCTCCTAGAATCTCCTTCCATTAGACTCTATGTCATCATTTCCATTACGGACATTTTCTTCCATGGCATCTCCTGCATGCTCGTAAGAATCTTGAGCATCATATCCATCATGGGTTCTCATGACTGAATTACCTCTTGCTTTACCACACTGTTTTTTCTGGAGTACTGCTCTTGGAGGTGTCTATAATTCTGCAAATGTGTTAGTAGCAAACTGTTAGAAACATACTATTAATATAATTCAAAACTACTTACCTTCTTCTTTTGGAAATTCATAAAACAACATTTTTTTTTTTTGCTTAAAACACAAAATTTCTTCTCTCCCTTTTTAGCCCTATGACCACTGATAATCTGCTGAAAGCCTACTGAAAGACAGTTGAAAACTGCTTGAAAAATTGCTGAGAAGTTCTCTTGAGAATCCAAATCTCCTTTGGCCCAATTGGACCTCCTCCCAACTATCTTTTCGACACTTCGGTGGTCAAAACATCTAGCTCATCGGCAGTCTATTTAGTTATTTCTTTCCGGCGTGTCAGCCTGTAGTGATCTAATCCTGCAAACTGTAACGGCGATGCCAAGGTCTATCCATCGGCCAATTCATCAGCTAAGGTTTTTCGCTGTATCGACGGTCGGACACGTTATTCGTCGGGTGCGCAGTCCCTTGGGCAACCGCAACTGTGGAAAGTGATCTCACTGCGGTCTCCACAGACATCTATCGACTATCGAACCTACTATCCATCGAGTGGATAGTGCTTTGGACTGCCGCAACGACGGATTTACAATCCTTTGATTCCTTCCGATCGGCGACCTGATCCTTAATAATTTTCCGATGACTTTATACTCTAACCAAATCTTCAAAAGTTTCCTCTAATTGGGTCTCTTCCCTACTAACTCTCCGACGTTTCGACGAGCAAACCGACTAAACTTTCGATCTACATCGACGGTGTCAACGATTGCTCATCGGGTCTTCTCCTTACTAACCTTCCAACGTTTCGGCGGCCAGAACATCTAATTCTCTCTGCTGTATCGAGATCGCGGTGGTCTACTATTCCGAGTTTTATCAGCGATCCGTTGGTCTAATTCCGTCCGCCATATCGGGTCCATAATCATCTATCGCTCCAAACTTCATCGACGATAACATAGACTAACCGCTGCGTCGGCGGCCGGGTGCCCTACGCATCGGATGGTTAGTCCTTTAGACTTCCGCAACGTCGGCCCACGATCTTTCTATGTCTTCCACAACTCATGACTTTGTCAACGATCGGAGCGACTAGTCTCTAGCGGCATCAGCGCTCAGATGCACTTCACGTCGAGTGATTAGTTCTTTATGTGGCCGCAACGGCGAGCAACAGAGTCATTATGGTCTCCGCGGGGCACTCGTCGGCGGTCGGAGCAGTTGTTCATTGCGGCATCGGATGGATAGTTGACTAGGCAGCCGCAACTGCGGTTCACCTTCATTGAACATTTTTCGATCGGCGATCCGATCCACTAACATCTCCTGATGGCCGATGATCTCATGCCTTAGAGAAAATTTTTGAATTTTCTTCTTGCCTTGTCTTTCACCGTATCGGCCGTCGGAGCAACTATCCTCTGCGGCATCGGCGGTCGGAGGCTCTACCCATCGGAAGCATAGTTGTCTAGCCATCCGCAACGGCGGCGCAAGATCATCTAACTTTTTCCGATGTAGTCGCCAAACTTTTCGCCGCGTCGGCAACTTGATCCTCTAGGCATTGGCAATGCGATCAACTAATCATCGTCAATCGCCGACGATTTTATGACTTAGACAAATTTCCAGAATTTTATTTTTTTATTTTTTTTAGCCAGGCTCTTCTCTTCCGCCGCTTCATCGGCTCAACCATCTCCTATTCTTCCGCCAACGACCGACGAACCTTAGCGAAATTGTGAGATTTTTCTGTCGGCTGTCCTCCGTCGGGTGGTCGTCAGACTAATTCTTCCGCTGCGTCGGAAGAGCTTCTCACTGAGTCCTCCGATGTGCTGACGATTTTAACACTTAAGAAAAATATTGCAAAACTTTCTGCCGTCGGGTGGGCTTCAAACTAACACTTCCGCCGTGTCGGAGGAACTTCGCACTAAGTTCTCCGATGGGCCGATGAGCGACAAACGCAATTTCTTCCACAATCTTCTTTCGATTGCCGTACATCAGGTGACCTTCAGACTATCTTTTCCGCTACATCGGAAGAACTTCGCACTAAGGTTTTCGATGAGCCGACAATTCTGGCACTTAGAAAATTTTTGGGAATTTTCTTGTCATCACCCATTTATCCTGGTTTCTTCTAGGCAGCAGGCAACCTGCCTCTATTGACTATTTCTCATGGTCCTCTGAGGCCCAAATGCTGCAACATACGCTCTGTCACTGCATCTTCACGGCCCATTCAAGCCCATGCTGCAACCAGAGCTCTGATACCACACTGTAACGTCCCCGACCCTCCGACCGGCGAAGAGGACGCTACCATACATCAATCATCCGGGCATCTAGCCCCATGAACATGAAGATACATACATATAATGCTGTAACAAGATTACTTAAAACATAAAACATACTACGATGCATTAATCATTCATATACATAGCAGAAGCAAAACAACATGCATTCATATACAATTCAGCATTCATTATGTACATTATCATTCATCAATGGTAAATACGATTGCAGACACAAGTCAGGCAAGAATACTTATCTTAATAAGGACTTGTCCCGCAACCAGCTACGTCGTTGCAACGTTCCACCCAACCATAGGCCCGCGTGCTCCTTAATCTCTCAGCAACGCTGCCACCTCTGAGCAGGGCATGATTCCCCAAGGAATAAGGAACTAACAGGCTTACACATAGCCCTAGTACTCGGGCAAGCCCTTATCCATGAACCTGTACTCGAGAAAGCGAGGGGGTTTATTTTAAACTCAGCAGTGCATAACAAAATTGGTTTGTAATTACTACACTCCTCAAATCTTCTCCCTTATGATACTTTGATGTAGCGCAGTGGGTAAGTATTCAGATTACTTTTACAAAACTTAAACAAAGCATGAAATGATGAAGAAAAAACAACTACGCTAACAGTATATAAAGAAAACAAAAAAAGGACACCGACACAATTCCCCCCGAGGGAGATGGGGACCGGGCTCTAACGAGCCTACTCAAACTTTATTTTTTCTTTTACAATGATGCGAAAGAAAGTGCAATTTGGTCCTCCAAATGGGATCCAAAGGCTTACAACTTGTGAAAAGAATAATTTTTATGTGAGGGAGAGCTTCGTTTGTCTTCTTTTTGTTGTTTTGTGAAAAAATTTCCAGAGCTTCCCTCTCTTTTATGGCAAAACTGCAAAAAACGGCCAACAAATGTTAGTGGAATGTGCCCAAAAGCACTTTAGGAGTGCTTTTGGAAAACTTCCAAAGTTTGCCCAAAAAATTCTAAGTAACAACTAATTGGAAAACTTCCAAAGTTTGCCCAAAAAATTCTAAGTAACAACTAATTGTAAAAAGAAGGAAAAAACTAAGGCAAGCTAGAAAGCTTGCCTTCTTAGGATCTTTGCTTGCCTCTTGAAAAGAATGGCAAGCAAATCTCAAGCACTATATGCCAAATAAATCAAATGAAAGCTCTTTAATCTTCTTAACCTAGTACTTTGAAATTTTAACTTTAAACTTGCGAGAAGAAGGCTAGATCTAATGTTTAAAAGAACAACTTGTAATTACGCAATAAGATCTAGATTTGGAAATTTAAATCTACTTTGTATATGTCTTTGAAATGTAGATCTAAGCAAAGTAACGGTAACCAAAGTAAACTTGAAATTTTTTTGGATCAAGAAGGGATAGAACCGGATGGACCAAGAAGCAGAAAAGGGATGGTGATGCCTCCTTTGGTGAGATCCGAGGGATGATGCTTCTTCTTTCGAAATTACTGGAGAAGAGGGAGAGCCCACTCGCACATCAAATGCTCCAGCTCAAGTTTCCTGTAAAATACCTTCAACAAAATGCAAAGGGGATTAAAAGAACCTATGTGAAATGATAAGAAGATAAGCAGTATTATATATCCATACAAGAAATCATATAAAACTTGGTAATCTAATATATTCCACAATAACAAGTAACCTAACAAAAATCACTTCCTATTCTTATCGAAATGTAAATTTCCTTACGAAGACAAGTAATCCCAACAATTGCAAAATATGAAAGGAGTTGATACAGATTACCTCAATAATTTAGCATAAGGACAACATCAACCAAACATCTATGGGTCCCACATAGAAATTGCCTCCAAAGCCTTTTATTAACAATACTCAGAAAAAATATTACAATGTATGCAAGCAGAGATTCAACCTTCCGATCTGTAACAATGGAGAAGGGACTTGCTTAAATAGGAAAAGAGAGACCCAGGGGGGCCTCACCAACACTGAAGATCAAGCTCAGTTGAGCTTGAGTGATCTAAGGAATTGGTGGGGTGATTATCCAGTTAACTGAAGTAACAGTATGGAGGAGGTGCCACCTCAAGTGAGGTAGGAAACCTCACTCACCTACCAAGCCAACTCACGAATTCCAATCTTCATTCCTCACCCACCTCACGCAAATGTACAGCTTTGCTATGACGTGAGCTTCACCAACAAAATACACGTTTCAATCTTCAAATAGTCATATGGTATATAGTATATACTATATCCATTTAATGAATAACCAAAGTATTACATTGCTTTTGTGTAAAAGGGGGGTCCACCTCTTGGTATTCGCTATCACCCTAATGGTTAGCGTGATCACGCCCCCTACCATGCTCGCGATACTCCATCATGTGCGAATGGGATGACGTGAGGAGATAACTTAGGTTCTATACCGTATGGTATAACAACCTACCATATAACCAAAGATTAAATGTGAAATACATGTGAGGGGGTCCACTCCCTACCATTCACAACCAAGCTCACGATTTTTAAATAGTTTGACGTCATCCATCTTGGAATCCATAATAAGCATACCCCTTAACTTATACCAAATAGCATGTGATATTTACCTTATATTTTATCCAAAGTTCACAAATGACAAGACACAAGCATGGGACACACCTTAGACCATGAAGAGATCACGTGAGAGGTGAAGTGAAGAAATACTTTGGGTAACTTATATGGTAAGATATCACTCCCTTAAGTGATGCGTTCCTCTTAATATGATGTCACCAACATGGGGACAAACAATGTCATGTCACCCCAATATGTTTTAATATGTATTTTTGACTTTTTCCAACTTTGTCCTTTATGTCAATTTATCATAATTTAGCATTAAAATGCCATTTTAACGCATTTTTAGCCAAATAATGCCTCACGGGTTGTTCTGGTTGCCCGACTGATGTGGAAAGTGGTCACTGGGGTAAAGAGTACGCTCTGAGTGTCAAAACAAGCATCCCCACGTCAAAAACAGACTCCATATCTGAATTTTATGACACTGAAATTTTTTAATTAAACTATTAAAAAATGGCTTTAAAAACGGAATATATATATTTTCTCGAAATCCGACGAAACTCTAGTGGGACCTAGTACATGTCCATACGACTCAATATGAATGCCTAGCATGTTGAAAAACACTGACACAGACGCTCTAATAACCTCCTAAGGACAAAACACCAAGATGACTACCCCATCTTTGGAGGTGTGAGTGAAAAACTCAAAAATTATTAGTCGTTTGTTCAACAACCAATAATAACCAAGGGAAAAAAACACTCTAGGCTAGTCGGCTTGATGCTTAAGTCTGGGAAGCCGAGCCTTTTATAAAAAATTAAATGCTTGGACATTTTTTACAATTTCCCCAAGGGGGTATGAACATGTGTTACAAAAAAAAAATGAATAGACTTCCAGAAAAAGCCTAGTAGACTTCTGAACTCTGAAGAATGAACAAGTATACTTGTTCAACTTCGCCGGCTCGCTTGAAATATCCACCAAGTACAACTTAGGTGGTAACACCACCTAGAACACGAGAAAAAAAATTGGAAGTTTCTCGTGGCAAGAAGAAAACTTGGTAGATTTTATGTTTATTATGGCTTATTTTGTAAACATTATGGCCTAATTTGAAGTTTGAACTTTGAAAGTTCGACATTTGAATCTTGAAAGTTGAACCTACCTTTGAAGTTTGAACTTTAAATTGTTGATTGCATCTTATGATCTTACAACTCTTTGGTATTGAATATGATATTATGATGATTTGTTTCATTTCATGGTTGATAACTTAATGTTATCTATTAGACTCTTAGAGTTTGTTGATGGAAAATATTATATGTTGAAATTTGAAGGTTGATGTTGTTGATGATTGATCATTTGATGACAATGTTATAAGTCATAGCTCCTAGATGATTGATGTTATATGTGTATTAAATGGTTATATCTATGTTTTTATAGCTAATTTGGCATAATATATGTTTTTTAATATATATGCATCAAAATATATTAAAATGTATTATATAAAAAAACGCTCCCAAAACGGAAGCTTTTGAAAATTTCGCTTTTCGCTCCCACTCCTGCTCCCAACAGCGTAGGTCTTGTTGCAATCCTTGCGTCCTCTTGAGTGCAATCTTCCCATAATCTGTCAAATTTGGGCAACTTAGTGCGTCCACTGATAGTCTGGATGAAATGTTCCCAAGATGGTGGGAGCCCATTTAGCGTAGTCATGACAAGCTCCTTATCTTCAATAGGTTCTCCACTAGATCTCAGCTTGTCCCTAAGGTTTGTGATCCTCATGAAGTATGAGGAAATTGATTCAGACTTTGTCATCTTCATGCTCGATAGTTGGTTCCTCAATGTGAGAGTCACATTGATGCTACTGTGCTCAAATAGCCTCCTTAGGTTTTGAACATCTTTCTAGTTGTCTTCTTTTGTGAAATTTGAGGAACCAAGTGGTCTTTGACTGAGTCCACTAGTAATCTCCTAGCTCGGTCATCATTCTTCCTCCACTGGGACTTGTCTTCTTCAACTTCTGGTTCTAGAACCTTCTCATTGACAAACTTCAAGAGATCATTTTCTTCCAATATGAGAAGAACTCTAGACTTCCAATAGATGAAGTTTGTGGCCCCATCAAGACGATCTTCAACCTTCATTCCAATCATCTTGTATGCAGATCTTAACCAAAAAACCCTAGCAGGAGTTAGGTCAAAAATGAATTTTAAATTTTAGTGAAACTAACCACATAGATAGATGCACCCTATCAAAGCAAGTTGAGAGAAGGTGAGGTCGAGCCAAATCTGTGGACAAATCAACACGAAACTTCAAACCCTAATTTCTGCAGCATTAGCAAAATTAGGTCAAAAAATGAAACTTCTCGGAATTTGATTTTTTCTTGACCAAAAGATGCGCTTTCCCTCGAGCGAAGTTTCCACAGCTCTTTTTCTGTTGAATTGATGAGGGAAAGCCTTAGAAGGTGAAACCCTAATTTTCAGCAATGGCCTCTTCTAGAACTGCTCTGATACCATGTTAGTTTTCACAAGATTATAGCAGTATAACTTTATTGTAAATAAACAATAGGATCTCTAGAAGAAAGACAGCACAGAAAAACAATGAGCACAAGAATTTATCCTAGGAAACCCAATCGGGAAAAAACCTAGCAACCTTCGTATAGAGATGAGAACTTTCGAGAACAGAATACAAGCATGAGAGAGAGAGAGAAAAGAAAATCTCTCTAAGAGAAAGCCCCAAAAAAAATTGCTTCTCTTTGGTACTGCTAACTTCTCCTTGAGTAGGCGAACTTGCTTGAGCTGAGTGAGTGTCCAAATGAGGCCCCTGGCCTCTTTATTTATACACTTCACAAAACTGACTTTTTCCCTAACATGGCCGACTTTTCTAACTGACTGGGCTGACTTGCCTTGGGGAAAAATAAAAATAATAAAAATAATTTTATTTTAATTCTAAACTTCCCAAAGGTTTACATAGATTCTTTCAAGGGTTTACATGAATGATTACATCAGTATGAACTCCCATAGGAGGTATAAAACAATATAATAAAATTACAAGCAAAATATAGAAAAAACACTCAAGGATGATGACCTTGATGACCAAGTCCTAAGAAGGCCAAGCCTTTTACAAAAGAAACCATCATGCTATGTCATTTATTACAAATCCCCTGAGGGGGTGTGAACATGCAAAAAAGGGACCACAACTGGCCCTGATGAAACTATGGAACTTCCTGAGCACTGAGTAAGAACAATTGATTTGTTTCGATCCTTGGTGGCTTACTTGAAAAATCCCCTCAGTGCAACTTAATGGATAACAGGCATCATTTCTAAGTACAACACGAAGATGGGATTCTTTCTCAACAACTTCTGAAAGGTTCTCTTTATAACCAGTCATATGTTTAGAAGCACCACTATCTATAAGCCATGTACCACTAATGGTGGGAACAGTACCTGATAATGCTGATGTGAAGAAGAATTATGTACGATCTTCGTTTCTTTTCTTCTTGTGATGAACCTTCTTCCACATCAGTTGTTGAAGCTTCATGCTTCCTCTTGTTTGCACTAAAGCACTTGTTTGAATAGTGACCATATTTCTTGCACTTATGGCATTGTATGTGTGATAAATCCTTCTTCCTTTCCCTCCGATCTAGAGAAAACTTGGTCTCCTAGCTTGGTGCTTATGTATATGAAACTTTCTTCCTTTTCCCTTGCCTTTCTTGGCATGAGTAATGAAGGCTTGATTCTCCTCAACTTAGGGACCATGGAGTCTTTGTCTTGCTGCAATCTTGGTCTCTTCCTGAGTGCAGTCTACCCATAACCTGTCAAATTTGGGTAGCTTGGTTCGACCACTTATGGTTTGGATGAAGGATTTCCAAGATGGTGGAAGACCATTTAGAGTGGTCATGACAAGCTCCTTATGTTCAATGTTATCTCCATTGGTCCTTAGCTTGTCCCAAAGTTCAGTGATCCTCATGAAATATGAGGCAACCGATTCGGACTTGATCATCTTCATATTTGACAGTTGGTTCCTCAATGTGGGTCACATTGATGTTATTGTGTTCAAATAGCTGCTTCAAGGTCTTGAACATCTTCCTAGTTGTCTTATTTTCTTATACTTGTGAAACCAAGTAATCTTTGACTAATTCCACCAGAATCCGTCTTGCTTTGGCATCACTCTTCCTCCACTTGGACTTGTCTTCTTCCGCTTCTGGTTCTGGAACCTTATCATTGACAAACTTCAAGAGATCATTTTCTTCTAGGATGAGAAGAATTCTATGTTTCCAGGATATGAAGTTTGTAGCCCCATCAAGACAATCTTCAACCTTCATTCCAATCATCTTGTTTGCGAATATGAACCAGAAACCCTAGCAGGAGTTACGTAAAAAAAAGAACTTTTGAATTTAAAGAAACTAACCTCATAGATAGATGCACCTTATTAAGGCGAGTTGAGGAAAGGTTAGGTCAAGCCAAAACAGTGGCTTGATTAGCACAAATCTTGAAACCCTAATTTTTGCAACAACAAAATTAGGTCAAAAATGAAACTTCTTGGAATTTGTATTTTCCTTCACAAAAAGATGTGCCTCCTCTAGAGCGAAGCTTCCACAGCTCTTTTTCTGTTGAAGAGATGAGGGAGGGTCTCAAACTTTTGCTTCCAGCAATGGCCTCTTCTAGATATGCTCTGATACCATGTTAGTTTTTACAAGATTATAGTAGTATAACTTAATTGCAAATAATAGGATCTCTAGAAGAAAGACAAAGCACAGAAACAAAGAACACAAGAATTTATCCTGGGAAACCCAATCGGGAAAAACCCAGCAAACCTTCGTATATAGATGATAGCTTTTGAGAGCAGAGGGAAGAAGAAAGAGAGAGAAAAAGGTCTCTCTAAGATACAACCCCAAAAACACTCCTCTTGGCTGTAGTAGTGCACCTTCTTTTGTTGGAGCAAACTTGTTGTGAGTGAGTAACAAATGAGGAGGGGCGCCTCCTATTTATACTGATTTTCCAAGTGACTTTTTACTGGGGCCGACTTCACAATCTTAGTGAGGCCTACCTACCTTGGGGAAATACAAAAATAATTTTATTTTTATTCTTTTCTTGTGTATTATTTCCCCAAGGTTTACATTGATTATTTCTAGGGTTTACATTAGTAATTACATCAATATAATCTCCCTTAGGAGGTACAAGGAAATACAATACAAGTACAATAAGAATAACTTCTGAAGTTGCACAATTTCCAACACCAACTACTATGTTCTTTGACCTTGTATGTTAAGAGTGCTTCCACGTCTTCTTCACTCTCTATCTTGATGATGCATTGCTAGCTTATCAATTGAAAGGTGTGAATTTCTTATCAAATGGAGCCAACTTCCAGTTGAAAATGTTGCCTAGAGAACAAAATATTTTATCAACAAGCACTCTTTGCACTTCCCATCCTTCGAAAGCAAGCATATCGAGGGGCGACTTATCATGATCCCTCATAGCCCTTTTCTACAATTCCCAAGTATCAATAAGTGCCATAGTTAATCTAGCTGAGTTATGGAATACAGTCCTACTATAGCAATGTTCCAAAGGCCCAACCTTAGTTAATTGTAAATATCATGGAAATTTTGAGTTTTAAATTGAGAAATATTCGTTGAGAATTTCAATCTTATCATATCTTTGATAATTTGTCTTATTCAAGTTTCTTGTGCTAATTGATATTAAAACTTCCAATGATCGTGGATTTTCCACAGATAAACTGTAGCTAGATCACTACGTATGATATACCCAATTTGTCTTATGATCATGGTTTTGGGGGTCAATGCATCCATTCTTTGTCTACTCAAAAAACTGTAAAATTGTAGGTTCATTCTTCAGCTGTTCAAATGTGAACGAGAGGTAGTTCCCAGGAGAGATAGCCAGCAGTGTTGCCAGAACTGAGCAGTCAAATGCATTATATTACATTTCAAAAGAGCTAGGCATCGTTATTTTATGTAAATGTATTTTGAGGGATTCATTATTGTGCTTATGAAGAAATTTATATAATTTCCACAAACCAGGCGTCAAGTTGAATATGATTACATAGATGAACAGGAGTGAAGCTTCTATCTTCAGTACAGTATTGAAACACTTTTGCAACATTGAACAAACACGTTATTTTCGACCAACTACCAGATTCCCTTTGGTAGTTTGTTTGGTGTTCACTCTACCTTGACATTTATCTTCTAGTGGGATGTAGTTTACAGTTTTCCTCAAAATAAATCTACATGCATTAGATTCTGATGCATTTTTTAACATTCCAAAAGTATTATAATATCTGAGCACACTGTTCAAAATGATAATCCAATCTTGTAAAATCAGTAAATATCGCATGATGTGAACAATAATAACATTAATCCCAGCATTGCTCAAAACATAGCTACATAAAACCTAGGAGGACTTCGTAGGAACATGAAATTAGTAGTGATTCCAACTTCACATTACTTGTTGCCAAATACAATGGAAGCACAACCTGCACTATGACATGTACCTTGCATAGAGCTGAAAAACAGAACAACCCACATATTCTGCCCACTGCCGATCTGAGGGCATCTGCCCAAGGCTTTGTCTAAGTTCTTCCTTTTTCTTTTCCAAGTACAAAATATCCTAGTAATCAAATCAATATGCAAAATTAAGATTTCATGTATTCTAAATACCAAGTAAATAAATAAAGAGAACCACAATCATCCAATTTCCCAGGTTCTTTCCTATCTTACGACAATCATCTTTGTGAATGAAATAATGTATATAAAGGCTGCTGGTGCAAAGAAAAAAGCTTAAGAAAATCCACTAAATCATTATTTTAAAAATGTGGACAGTGCCAGAAATATGATCTTCAAAGTACCATGCAAATTTGTAGCTTGAAATGGGACTCAGTGTGCCCGTCTTTCATTTTTGTTCACTTCCTGGTTTCAATTCCTTCACTCTTATTTACTTCCGAGAGCCAATATAAATAAAATGCATCACATAATAAATTAAGAATTCCCAGAAATTTGTGGATTTTGGGCACCATCCCTGAATAACTAATTCATGAATCGAAGCCCAAAATAAATAAACAACATAACTTAAAATCTCCGCAGCATCCTAGCTTATTCACTGTTGTGAGAGAATGAGATGAATCAATATAAAAGAACCTGTGGTCTGTATCATGCAACTATAACTGGAATGACAAGCAAAGAGGGGAGGCCCTCTAGCTTGTAAAACATGGATACAATATTTTGGGCATTCTTATCAACTATATGCAAATATAATATTGTTTACGCTGCACAAAACTGTAAAGAAGCATACAGTGTTGAAAAGGAGGAGATCAGTCATCAAAATCTACCTGAATATCTTGAAACAATAATTCTTCTTCCTCTTTAGAAAGAGGGTCACGAGCCCACCTCATAGCATGCCAATATGAAATACCAATTTGTGATGAATAATCTTTTGGTTCTCCATGTAAATATCCTTTCCTTGGTGCCTAATTTCTCACAGAGTCAAGGTGTGAGATTCATGCGTACTCTAAAATAACATTACAACATAGAAAAAATACTGCCACAAGTTTGAAATATACCAAAAGCTTAAACAAACTTTAAAGATTGATGATAAATATATCACCTTTTCAAAATTTAGAAAGCATGCTAAATCCAAATTAGTTAAATAATTATTTAAAAGCTCCATTACCAAATGTGCAACCTGACAACTATTAAGTAGATTTTATACTTAAAAAAAACCTCTATTAGCAAGCTTTCATAATAATCATTTGACATTTTATAATAGATTTAATAATCTCTACTGTGGGGATCTAAAGTGATCAACTACGGGCCAAATTGATTCACTAAGAAAAAAAAATAAAGGTAATAATGTAATAATAAAAGGGAGCTTAAGGAGTGTGGGTTCCTTGGATGTCTTCCATTAAGGCTTGCTGCATTTTCACAATCTTGCAGTCACTATCAGTAGTTACTTCTGTTCTTCCTAGTCATTGAACTCCCACCAGTGGGCAGAGTGATCTTTCATGGCTCAAAACCAAGGATTGCAACAGTTAGATTATTGCAGGTCTTGAGGAAGATGGCACTTCCATACTGGCCAATGAAATATGTTAGGAAGGTATACCACAACATGGTAGCTCTAGTTCTGAAATTGATACTCCTTTTGTCATAGGTTTAGATGAATACAATAATGTGGGTGCTATTTTAACTCGGCATGTTTTGCTTGGATAGTTTGTTGGTAGGGTCTCTTCTGAGAATAGGAGAAGAGACTGGATTAGAAAGTTCTTGAAGCCACACAATTGGTAAATCCAAGGCATCCAGAACCTTACCAAAGGTTTTTATTTTTTCTGTTGTTGTTTTTGGAACAGATGCTAAGGAACGCATTGGAGATTAAGAATCGAGCTCTGTTTTCCTCCCAGGATACACAAAATGTCGAAGTCCTGTCTGCAGTCAACAATACTAGGGTTTTTATTCGAACATTTCAAATCTTAGTTCAAAGAAAAGACTGACAACATCTCATAAAGGAAGGGTGCCAAGGGTTTTAATGTGCGAATGGACGCAGCAAGTGTTGAGGTATCAATCGTACCCTCAAACAATGGGGGAATTCATATGCTATACCTTGTGAAAGCTCGTTTACGAGAAAGCCGAAGCCATCGGGTGCAGTTCCTCTCAATGCAGTCAAAAGATAAACAGGAAACTGTGTTTTAGCTTCTCCACAAGATCTCATCCTCGCAAGTCTACCCAGATGCAATGGATGTGACAGACACCAGCTATGGAGTAGGAAATATAAATGCCCGCATACCAATGGTAAAATATGGAACAACTAATAGCATGATTCAGTAGATTATATTGAGGAATCAATTCATCGTAATCAAAACAATGACCTGATGATCCTTTGGAAGATCTTTCCCACCAGCCTCACCTACCTGCTGCTCCATCCATAAACTGATAGGATATAAGATAGAGGATTGAAGCAGTGTTAGTTTTGCTTGTCAGAAAGTTAAGTATGCTCGTGTGCAATGATTGTGCTTGGTTCATTTTTTGAACTAATAAAATGCTCCTAAACAATATGCATAAACACTTTACTCGAGAAACACTTCAACCATATGGAGGTATACTACATATAATGGTCCTTGTGAACCTTGATGCCAAACATTTCCTTGTGCACCGTGACTCTTGGTTTCCTTGCAAACCTTTTGTTGAATATTAATGCAAAACCCATCCTCCATTGGTTCACTAAGTGCCAAGCATTTTTAGAAACGCTCGAGCTTCCCAAGGTTGACGGGCTATCTCATGGACCACTTTTAAATATGAAGCTGTGCATAAGCTCGAAATCATCGAAGGTAAGGAGCAGGTCTTGTAGTGTTTCATAGTCCCTTTTTTATCCACCCTTTCATCCGCAGTCATCCAATAGCCTAACAGTGCAGCGATGGCAGGTAAATCTACTTTCAGGTCCATCCATTAGGGTGAAAGCAAAGCATCTTTCCATCAGAGAGACGTTCTGTTATTCTACATGTTTTTGTGCATTTCTGCATTTTTGAAGGCTAAGGCCTTCATGCATGCAGGTTACCTCAATACAAGACATTCACGTCATCTAGGTTTCACCCGGTTGAGTCGTGGAATGTTGAGAGCAGCATAGGGTCCCAAAAACCTCCTGTCCTCAGGAGACTAAAACCAATCACAGTTGTTATGTACTGAATTGCTGTTAAATTCCAAATCATTAATAAAAATCTCTCTGCACATACCTGCATCCTTGTCTAACATTTTTAATCATTTGGTTTTCTTTTATTTCTTTTCTGTTTATTCAGATTTGTTTTACAAACTGTATATAATAAGGATGGTACATTTTTTACAAAATTTCACCTTACAGGCATTTAGCTTTCTAATTTAATTTTTGTAAAAGCAAACCAGTCATTGGAATCAGTTTTTCGTGCTCTTTAATATAATGCAGACTAATCAGCTAAAAGATTTTGTTTTACAATAATGCTCACAACTAAAAAGATTAATGTCTCACATAGTATTTTTTCTGCAATAAGCACATGCACGGCACCATAATGAAAACCTTTACATTTTGTAATTTTAGCAGCTGCTTTCCAACACTTAAATTGAGATAAGATTTCTGCATATACTATTTATCTTAACAATTTAACACACGGTTAATATTCAGATTACTTACAATAAGTTTGCTTTTACTTATCAGTTGCTTAACCGTTTCTCTTTGCCAAGATAGTTGCGTTTAGTTTGTTTCATACTTTATTCAGCTGATTTTTATCTCTTTATTTCATCACAACTAACGTTTTAGTTTTTGTTCATTTAGCTTTTTGCATGTGTTGCCAACTTTTTTGTACCATAGTTGGGTTACCTGAGGAGCCACTAGTTGACAAACATGACCAATGTCTGATTCCAGTGTATCAGATGATCTTCCTTTGTGTCTAGCCAGTTTTGGCTAGTCAGTTTTTTATTTGAATAATTTTGACCATGGAATTTTGACCAGGGCCCCGTGGGGTTTGTAATAAAATGTGCTGGTAGGGTGTTTTGAGTGGTTCGGTCTCCTAAGACGTAGAATTTCAACTAAGGTATCCCAGGGAGTTTTTTTTCCCTTGACAATTATGCTTTGCCTATAGCTAAGTATAATTGACGAAGTTTTCTCCCGCTTCCTCCAAAGCTGGAATGCCCGATTTTGAATTCTGGGCCTTGGGGGGTTATTAGAGCCCAACTAAGTGTATATAAACCTACTAGGCATTATTAGAATAGAGCATGGTCATGTCCTAAGTCACTAGGACCCTCAATTTTTTTTCCGAAAAAAATTTACCAGACGGGTCAAAAATTATTTTTTAATTTTTTCCCAAGTTTTTAATTAAATTTCTCCATTTATTTAAATGGAAAAATTCAATTTGTAATAAGTTAGTCATCCGGACCCCGAATTCAATGATTGAAGGCTCTAACCTTAAGCCAAAAATCGTTCTTGATCGGCCAGCCAGTCAAATCCAACTTTCAGATCATCATTCGGCCACATAATGCATATTTTCTCAAAAAAATCATTTTTGGGGAAAAAATTGATTATTTAATAAAAAATGATTATTTTGGAGAAAATCCAAATCTCTCCAAATTAATCCGAATTCAGTGAAATGAAATGCAAAATGACATGGCTTTGGGAATTTATGATGATTGAAGTTAACAGAACTCAGCTTCAGTCAGCATTCAGTGAGCATTAAAGATATATTTAGATAACGGTCTTGTCATCTCCAGCTAAACTCACGAATTGGATAAGATGGAGAGTATTCATTAGCTTAATGTTTTGATCGAGGCAGGAACTGGTGCTTACACTTATGATCTATTAGCAGTGGCTCCTCCATACCTAGCTCACGCCCTCATCAACATGCTCACGCCCTCCTCACTTGCTCACACCCCTCTCTCCTCATGAGGGCGCTTTCACACGTGTGGCTTCATCTTTGGCTTGGTTTCTGTGCTTAGGGTTGGAGTGGGGGCGCCTTGCCTAGGTGGAGGCTTCCCCTCACTCTTAACTCTTCAGCTTCGGTTTTGAGCTCTCAGTGGTGTGCCGAGCCGGTTAGGTTTGGATTTCTGGTTTTAGGGTTTTGGGTCTTCTCTCATTGTATAAATAAAGGCTTCTTTAGCTCTATTGGGATAGATTTTTGTGTAGAGAAACTCTGTCCAAACTTTGTAAGTGCTTGTTGCTTTATGCAACCGTTGGAATAAATTTAAGGCTTTGGAGGCTCATATGGTTTGATAATTGTGGATGAATGCTCTTGATGGATGAGGTGATTGTGTTCTAATTTTTCTCTTTCATGTCTATTTTGATTAAAGATCTATGCTTTAGAAGGCTTCTGTAAGCACGTAAGAACAATTATTTGTGGTTTGCAATTTAGTTGTTTATTGCTTTACTTTTAAAAATTGAAAAGAAGCATTGTTTATTCAGTCATATTCATGCTCTTTTATATTTCAATTTGTGAACAATACATGATCTAATCCATCTTTTGGCAAGTATTTGAGTTGATTTTTGCAGATCAGTCCATCCAACCAAGTAGAAGTTCGAGCAAAGCTGCATCCTCTTCTCTTGGAGTCAAGTGCAACTTCCGGCAATTTCATGCTTTAAGAAATCCAAGCATCCTTAAGAAGATCCACAGGTTTGAATATTTTTCTCTTTGCTTTCATTCATCCTTCAAGGTAAAAATTTCTAAATTTTTGGGTTATGGCAAGGTTTGGGCTAAAGTGATCAATCATTCACCAAACCGTATGCCCCTGTTGGTTGTCCCTTCTTCATTTTGCTGCCCTCTTTCACTTCTCTTTGCAGCCCTTTCTTCTCCTCTTTCGCTGCCCTCTTTTCCCCTTTTTCCTTACCTTTCGCAACCCTCTTTTTGCCTAAATTTGCAGCCCTATTCACCCTTTTTTGAAGCCCTTTTTTGGGCCCTAGTTTCAGCCTTCTTCCTCATCTTTTGCAGCCTTCTTTTTCTTTTTTGCAGCCCCTTTTTCACTTTTGTTTCCAGCCTTCTTTGACCTTACTTTGCCCTCTTTTCACCCCTTTTGTCTTCTCTTTTCCATAGCTTCTTATTCTTCTCATCTTCCTCCGGTTTTGGTAAAGGTTGGGTTCTTTTTTTTTTGTGAATAAGTTTATAGATCTAGTTTCATTTTTTTTTTACTAACATTATAACATGCTAGTGTTCAAAGCTCTTATTTTTAGGCAGGTAAAAGAGAGCCCAAGGGCCTTAAGAAAGCAAGCAAAGAGCAAAGAGCAAAAAAGACCAAAACACCTCCCTCCTCTTTCTTCCCTTTCTCACCTTTGCTCATTCAAGAGGAGGCTAAACACAGGAAAAGATTGTAAAAAATTAATAAAGAGCGAGTGGGATTACGGCTCCCACACCCCTCTTCCCCCATTTGGGGGAAGCTTGTATCGTCCCATTGTCATGCTTTTTCTTTTTTGCTTAATAAACTGCTAAAGGTAGAATAGGATAGAATAATTGCATAATCTTTAGAAGTTAATTCTTTCATTAGAAAGGTAGTTTATGTTTTGATTAGTTTACCATTCATAAAAAATGAAGTGAAAAATGTTTCTTTGATTGTTTATTTAGCTAATGCATAATTTCTTTACTATTTTACTTACTCCCTTGCTTTCCCGATTAGGGCCCTAAAAAGCCTGAAAGAGAATCTTGGGTAGTTTAGATCTTTATGTTTCTGTTTCTTTTAATTTTAACGAATTAATTAAGTCTCTTGAACTTGCAGTAACACGAGTCAAGAGTACTCTCTATCGAAGAGCATACTTAGAATTGCACATCCTTGCATCAGGCATCTTAGATTAGCTAAGTCTCTTGAACCGCTGTCATAAGACGGGGTCAAAAGCGCTCTCTGTCGAAGAGTCTTAATTAATTCACTTAATAAAATTTGCAACGCACACCCCATAATTAATTAACCTCGTTTTCTCCTTGCCGGAGTATGCTCTAACCGACCTCAAAATCGAAGTACCCAGAAACGGCATTGGATTTCTAATCTTGCAAGAAAAACGTAATAAAATTTAAACCATGTAACCAACGCACCGGCGTTGTAGGGAATTTCCTAAGTACTTTCTTAGTAGAGGCGCCAAAACCCCCACTGTCTAAGCTTCTCAGCTAGCTGGTCAATCTCTACGATACCAGCCTGGGATACTGGGTGGGTCGTCATGTCTTCAACGGATTGAACTTGGAATATTCTCCTGGCTTTTTGACAAACCTTCGTTGACACCATAATCAAGAGCACCTAAAATTCTTTAAAATATACAAAGAGCACTCGCACAACTTAATATTCACTAGTTTTATTTCAAGATTTGTTGTTAAATTCTTTACACATTTCAATATTTTGACTCCATAAGGCACTGGTCTTTTTAATCTGCACAATAATTATATTTGGATCAAGTGTATTTGGCCTTTTTTAATTTCTATCTGTGAATGCATATTAATGAAGTCTTGAATTATTGCTTATCTTTAATCTCTTGCTAGCAATGTGGATTGCTTTGATTTATGTGTCAAACTCAATAAATAAACACCTTTAATCACAATAACTCCTAAACAACACCCATCCGCATTCGTAACCAATTGAAACACTTTAATCACATTGAGCCATAGAAAACTCTTTGTTAGGGACTACCCCCCTTGGCTTCGTTAGGAGTTAGCCTAAACGGAGGAGCTCGGAGTAGGTGACAGTACCTAGCTCTGTGCTTGCCCCCAAGGTCACACCTCTCCCACTTTCCTAAGTGAGAAGACAGCTTTCGGAAAATTTCTGCTGCTGGTGTGTAATCGGCGGACAACAGCATGCTTCCTAATTTAGTTTGATTTTGGTTATTTCAGAGTTTCATGCAATTTATCATTGTAAATATATTTTTTGACTAACATTTGCAAGTGAAAAAACACTGAGAGCTCTAAACAATACCTGGGCTTCCATCCCCATTTTCCCCTTGACCAGCTGTTCAAGGGTGTCCTTCACTATTTTTGCCCAAGTCATCTTAAGCATAAACAGATTACAGAAAGATGTCTTAGGTGTTGTCTTCAGACTTGCAGAAGGGCATAGCTCTTACTGTTATTTATGGACCTACCAGCAATTTTTCAGCAGCAAGAGGACACAGGTTTTGAGAAATTTTTACCAGCAGTAGCAGCGCTTCCTTTGTGCCAAGGTTAGAAGAGAGGAGGGCATACTCCTTTATTACTATTTTGAGACCTGTTCCATGCACAGATTGGCAACATGCAGGACGCATTCAGGGCAGTATGCAAGGCACTGTTATGGGATCCTATTTTTGACACTGACATAACCATTAAGAGGATGCACTTTCAGATTTTATTCTCAACAAAGGAGACCACTACCATGGAGGTTATTTTCAAACTTGTCAGCTTGTATAAAGGCAGCATGAGGGCACTGTTGTTTGAGGTTATTCTGAGCATGAGTTACACAACTTTTCTTGGCACACAGTTAGAGTGTTTCATTGGAGTTACATTCCTATTCTTGGCAGGTATGAGGGCGCTTCAGTGAGGGAGTTACACACCTATTCCTGGCAGCAGCAGCTGGGCGCATAATGCATTAGTGAGGGAGTTACATCCTATTCTTAGCACATGCATGGAGAGTACTTCATTGAGATTACATTCAATTTACAAGTATGCATGTGCATGCTGTTTTCAAGGAGAAAAAAATTATTGAACAAAATCTCTAATATGGAAGAGGGGTTATATCGCTGGGATATGATCCCCCATGTCCTATAACCACTCTTTAGTGTTATTTAATGATTTGAAATTAGTAGCATGTCCTCATTGTTTTCTCTCTTTTTTGTATATTTATTATAATCTTGTTAATGTTACAATCCTTCTGTTTGATTGGGTTAATCTGTTTCACATGCTACAGTGGATGCATCTTCCCCTAGTCGTATGAAATAATTATGAACCAAAGTTGTGATATTGGAATCCTTCGAAGTTCATTGTATTAGAGGTTAAATTGAATTATGTTATTGATCAGAACATGCTAGTTCTATAGCTTTGAATTGATGCAGTTCTTAATTTCTCCTTTTACTTTACTTAATTACAACTGCTGGACAGGGTAGATTTTTCCCCTAATGTCGGGATTCATCTACCTGGAGTTGCTAGGAAGATCAATATGCCTAATCTTTTGGGATTCATCTTAAGCGAGATGCCCCATTCGATTTTATCATCATCACTCAAACCCTGGTCCCTTATTCTGTCTTTATCTAACTCCATAACCCAAAGAGCATGTTAGTTTTTGTAGCTCGGCAGGTACTTCTATGTTGGGGGTGTTTAGCAACATTGAAGGAGCCGAGATGTTTTCTAGACATGTATTGTAAAGGAGGATTTTTTACACCTCATGTAAATGGCTCTAGTTGGCCCATGGTATGGGCCAATGGTATTTACATGAGTGTGAGATGATTATAAAAGGAGCCCTAGAGTATGATCATAGTCATAGGAGAAAAGTAGATCTTCTATAGTGGTCAGCATTATAGTTGCAAGAGACGGATTTCCTCTTGTAGTGAACAATCTAGATCTAGGGTGGATCTAGGGTTTGTCTTTCTAGTGTGCAAAGGATTTGGATTATCTTCCTTCATGTTTGGTCCAGGTCTGGAGAGTGTGTCCGGAGGACTACTATGGTTGTATTATAATCAAATCCTGCAATAAGAAGAAGACAAGCATTTGTTGGTTTTCCCAAAAGGATTAGGGTTTCCAGGGGAAATCTTGTGTTGTGGCTTTCTTTGTTTATGGTTTGCTTAGACAGTGTAATTTTAGTTTTAATGTTTAGTTCTGCAATATGGTGATTTGCTAGTTGTAACTAAAGTAAACATTAAAGAAGTTGTTAATCAAGGGTTTAAGCATAAAAATTTTACATGGTATCAAAGCGGCTTGAGAAGACCTTCACGAGATAGACATCAAAAAAATGGAAGAATTGTATCGTACGACCACGATACGGCCCAAACGACATTGGTTGTGCTGAGTTGGATTGCGCCTTGACGGATCAAGCATACGAGTGCGGAGGATCGAGCTCTGAAGGTGACCACAACCGAGTGGTGCCTTAGATCTAACGGTGAGCATTGCAGACGCAGGAATCTACAACTGCGAGTGTAAAGAGTGAGGCTGAGCTGGAAGCATATCGTTAAGTTGCATGGGACATGGGGTTGTAGAACAACAGGCACAATGCATGGAGACATCGTGGTCGTCCTAGAGTCGTGAGAGCCACAACGCGTCGAGGCATTGTGGTCGTGGCGTGGAGAAGTTGAGTGCAGTGGAAGGTGGTAGAGATCTGATCGGGCCAAGATAACAATTGGAGCAGGCAGGCAATGTCTAGTTGCGTGACACGAGGGGCAACAAATCCACGTGACAGAGAGAGACACCAAACGCGGGAGCATAGAGAGTCGTCAAGCAAATGTAGCTGAGAGCTCGATGTGAGCAGGGTCATCGGGCGAGTGGTTAATCAAATTGAGCATGCTAAGTTGAAGGTTGTGCAGGCATATTGGGCCCGCATGTGTTGGTTATGGAGCCTGATCTTCCTGATTCAGAGATGTTATTATTCATTCATGTTTAAACCCCAATTTTACTGTACACTCATCCCAGCAGAGGGGTGTGGGGGGACATCATCCCCCCGCAGGGGTTCAGACCAATAGTTTACGGGCCCATGGTATTGGGTGACTTGTGATATTTTCCCATGGTAATTCCCCTATAAAAGGAAAGCATTGTAATGTGGTTCTGTATTGTATTGCTGTACTGTGAAAACGATCTCTGTGATTGTGAGAGAAACTGTGAGAGAGTGAAGGGGAAGTGCAACAGGTGTGCTGCAGGTTGTATCCCTTCATTTTGTTGGATGGTATAGTAATAAAGGACTTGCAATTTTTGTGTGGACGTAGCCCGTCTTTGGTGAAACATGTTATATTGGTGTATCTCTTGTAATGTGTTTATGTGTTTAATATTTATATCTTGTTTATTGTTATTGCTTTGTGATCCTATTTTTTCTAACAATTAGTATCAGAGCCAAAGGCATGTTTGGATGGTAAACTCAGGGGGAAAGAAGGGTTCTTGGTTCGAGTGGGAGCAATGGCAAAAGAAGGCAAGTTTAGGGTCAAGAAATTTAACGACGAAAGCTACCATTTATGGAAGATACAAATGGAGGACTATCTGTACCAGTAGGATATGTTCCTACCGTTGGGTGGAAAATCAAAACAGTCGACAACTATGAAGGACGAAGAATGGGATGTTCTTGACAGAAAGGCACTAGGAACAATACGGTTGTGCCTAGCTTCATCAGTGGCTTTCAATATTTCAAAAGAAAAGACAATGGAGGGTTTGATGAAGACATTGGCTAAGTTGTATGAAAAACCCTCGGTTTCCAACAAGGTATTTTTAATGAAGCGTTTATTTAATATGAAGATATCAGAAGGTGGATCTGTTGCTGACCATTTAAATGAAGTTAATACGATTACTAATCAACTAATATTTGTAGGAGTGAACTTTGATGATGAGGTTAGGGCTCATCTAATCTTGTGCTTATTGCCAGAAACCCAGAATGGCTTGGTCATGGCTATAAGTAACTTTGTCTCTGGTTCAAACACACTTAAATTTAATGATGTTGTTGGTGTTGTTATCCACTAAAATTGCACTTAGTGGATTTCCAGTGAGCCGCCGAAATTGTGAATAAGTGTCGTGTTCATTATCAGTGCTCAAGACTTTTGTGGTCACACCAGGACCAGTTTTGGTCTCGTTTTTTAATAATTGCATGTTCATACCCCCTGGGGATATTGTAATAAATGTTCTCTCATGGAAAAAGTGTTGTAAATGACTTGGCCTCTTAGGACTTGGACATCAATCTGATCATTCCAAGGTGTTTTTTCCCTTGTCAATTATGCAATGTTAAATAAGCGATGTATAATTTTTGAATTTTTCACCGCTCCTCCAAAGTTGGAATGGTCGTCTTGGTGGTTAAACCTTGGGAGGTTATTAAAGTTCATGTGTCAATGTATATAAGCATGATAGACATTGTTTTGAGTCATTATGAACATGTATTAGGTCCCCCTAGTGTTGTTGTATTTGTAACTTCGATTCTGATGTATATTATCATTGTATGTTGTTGTACCCCCATTGGGGATTTGTGTTACCCCTTTACGGGATGTCATCATTGTGTATGATCAATGAGGTAAACCCTCCATTGTAAGTCGGGGCAATAGTCCCCATGTTAAATAAAGTAAAATGTATTTATGTGTATTCTTAGGTAGGTCGGCCCCACAAGTAACCTGGGCGACCTAGTGGTTGAGTTAACTAACTCAACGAAAGAATATAAATAGAGAGGCACCCTCATCATTTGTCACACACTTTACTTGCTCTCTCATGTGCACTTTAGGAGAGAGAGGAAGAGGAGGGATAGAGAGCTGTTGCAAAGATATTGTTCTTGGGTTATTTTATCTTGACAACTTATCTTTGTGAAGGAACTATTCTGAGAATAGTTTGCGGGGTTTTCTCCTTTATGGTTTCCCCAATGAAAACCTCTGTGCATTGTGTATCTTATGTATCTTTGATGTATTGTTGTGCTTGTTATTCTTTCAGATAAAGATCCTAAGTAAATTAACTTAGAAAAACTAACATGGTATCAGAGCCACCCTGAAAGAAGGCACTGTGCAGCCGAAATACAGCTACAATGGCAGATACTGGAAATTAGGGTTTCATGCTTGAAAAACCCTATAAACCTGAATTTAGTGATCTTAGAAATTTCGCTATAACACAAGATTGGAGAAGGCTCAGAAACCTAGACTTTTCCAGGCCGAAGAGGACTTCTTGTTGTACCTTGTGTAAAAGTTTCAGCCTCAGATTCCCTATACTTCAGGAGATATGATTCCTCCGAATCAAGGTTCCAACCTCCTCCAGAATACAATCATAAACAGGTGACCAAAGGAGAATTGTTATATCTCGGCTAGGAAGGTCCAAACCAAATTTCGCAAGATGTTGCAGGTAGGGCGCAAACTGTAGTTTCTGTGGTCCTCTTTTTAGACCTAGAATGTGAAACAGTGACACGAGGCAGTCCATACAAGTTTGCAATGCTGAACAATCCCCAAAACAGTCACCTTGGGAAACTCAGCATAAGTCCCACTTGGAGAATCCATTTCTACTCTAACCTATGGGGTTGGAAAGAAGACATATCAGGCTATCTCAGTGCGAAGTTTCAAACTGTAAGGAGTCGAAACTTCGGAGATACAGCAGAAGCAATATCAGACAATTCTGCAGAAGAAATTGGAAAACTAGGGCTTCCTTTCTGGGAGCTTCCCACCACTGTTTTCAGAAAAGGAGCACATTGGATAGCTCGCCTTGAAAAGGCCCATCTTTCTGTCCAATCAGAAGTTTGAAATTCCAAGTTTTGAAAATTAGGGTTTCTCTGACAAACCCTAGATCAGCCAGCCCCAGAACCAGGTTGGACACCTCAAATCGGTAAGATCTAAATCTTTGCTATTTACATTTAAGGTTCTCATTTCAAAAATGACTATCCACACCCAGCTTGATGACAAGCTTGGTGAAGTTGACAACTTTTGAGTATGGAAGTATAGGACCTCCGTGATTCTTGAAGAAAATGACTTGGATCAGTATTTCAATAAGGAAATTCTAAGAGCCTAAGGGAGATGAGGCTAAGGCTAGAGCCAAGAGAATCATTGCAGATTCTATTAAAGATCATCTCATCCCTCATGTCTCGTCCTTGAAGACACCAAAAGGAAGTGTTCGATGCTATGACGAAGCAATCGAAGAAGAAGAAGAGATTGTTATAACCACCTTGAATGGCCTCCCAAGATCATGGGATTCATTCATTCGAGGAATGTGTGCTAGAAGGAAGTTGATTACCTTCAACAGACTCTGGCAAGAGTGCACACAAGAAGAAGCTCAACTCATAATAAGAGAAGAGAAGATGGGAGCAACCGAAGATTAAGCTCTCACGATTCAAAGAAGATTGCTCAAGCGATGAGGAATATGAAGGACTCAACTCATGAAGAACCTCTTATCGATCTCAGCATTTGGATAAGAAATGATGCTGTTGTGAATGAAGAAGATGATGAAGCTGAAGGCTCAAGAAGGAGTCTACCCACCAAACAAATAAAGATAAGTATTCAATTGTCATTTCATGATATTGTTTGGTTGTGCACTTGTTTATATTCAGTTGATGTATTATGCATGTTTGAGTGTTTGCATTTATACTATTGAATTGCACATGATGGGTAAGAAGTCAATGATGTTGTACAGCATTCCATTGCTACTTATCTAGATTGAAACCTCTTTGTTGACATAACATTGGGGTAGAAGGAATCTAGAAGTTACTGTATGTGTACAAGATATGGATGAATGTTGTAGCATTGCCTAAAGATAGTTGCATGACTATATGACATATATTTGTCACTATTAATATGTTTTGGAAATTATGAGATGTTTCTAATCATGTAACCGAACTTGACTTGTAGATCATTCCGAAGAACAAGTAACGACAGTTCAGAAGAGGAACCTGAAGCTTCCCAGGTCAGAGACACCATGATGAAAGAAAGAGCTTCAGAAGAATATAAAGAGAACGGTAGATCCACCTCGAGAGATGAAGACCATCTTGGGTACGAGAAATAATCCAAGATGAAAAATAGTATGACGAGACTTCCAAAGAAAGCAAGAGGTCTCGGACACACTCCAATTATGTGACACTGTTGAGTAACATCATTGATGCAGAACCTTCCAGCTATGAAGAAGTAGCCAAGAAGAAAGCCAAGGAGACTATGAGTACTAGTTGATCAAGAGGAATGATGTCTAGGATGCGGTTCCGAGACCTGAAGGGAAGTCCGTAGTGTCTTCCATGTGGATCTACAAGATCTAGGATGCAGCAGATGGAAGCATCGAGGGATACAAGGCAAGAGTTGTAGCACAAGGCTTCTCACAGATGGAAGGCATATACTACAAGGAGATATTTGCACCAGTTGCGAGGTACACTTCAATAGATCCATACGTGCAGGTATGAGATGGGAGATACACCAGTTGGATATCAAGACAACATTCTTGAATGGTGTAATTGAGGAGGAAGTGTACGTAGACCAATCACTGGGATTCGAGACACATGACAAGAAAACTCGTGTGCAAACTAAAGAAGGCCTTGTACAAGCACATACAGTTACATGAGGAGCTTGAAGATCACCTAGAGTGATGAAAATCTTAACCTTTGCTACAAGGTTGAAGATGAAAGCCTATAGAGGATGACAAGCTCACAAATGGGTGCGAGAGGAACTTTTCAAGATCCTCAAGCTCACAAAGCCAAAGGGAGAATGATGCTTCGCTTTAGAGGGAGTGACTGTAGAAGATCCTCAAGTTCGACATGGTACAGCAGGATGGACAACTTACTGATGGCCCTAGGATTTACTGAGAGTAAAGCGGATTCCAACCTTTGCTTCAAGGTTGAAGGCGGAAAAATAGTGATGCTCCTGCTATATGTCAATGTTCTATTCCTAACAGGAGAGGATGAACTCATTGAAGATGCAAGGAGGAGACTTGCCATCGAGTTCAAGATGAAAAACCTAGGGATGATGCACTACTTCTTGGGCATGGAGGCGTGGCAAAATGCGGATGAGATTTTCCTTGGTCAAGGAAAGCATGCAGTGGAGATTCTAAAGAAATTCGGAATACTGGACCACAAGGTGATAGCCACACCTATGGCATCAAACTTGGAGTTTTTGTGTGATGCTTCATCAGAGTCGGTTGATGCCATGATGTATCGTCAGATGTTTGGCTCATTGATGTGCCTGAAAAATACGAGACCAAACATATGCTTTGTTGGGAACACCCTGAACCAATTCCTAACTGATCCGAGACATGTTCACCTAGTTGTTGCAAAGCATGTAGTAAGGTACCTGAAGGGTACAGTTGAGTATGGGCTCAAGTATGATACGAATCATAAGACTATCCTGCACGGTTATGTTGATTCGGATTGGGAAGGTAGCGCCACTGAGAAGAAGAACACTTTGGGTTGCTTCTTCAGATTGAGATCCAGTATGGTCTATTGGTTTGGCAGGATGTAGTCCTGCATGGTGCTAAGTACAGCTGAGGCAAAATATGTTGCCACTTGCTCGGCTATTTGTGAGGTAGTATGTTTATTTTGAAAGCTACTATTTGATTTGATTGTCTGAGTTGCATTTTTTGTATGATGCAGAGAGGAGCAGTGAAGCTCCAGTATGTGATCCAGATCAAGACCTCTCAAAAGAGGGAGTGATGAGTTCTAGCATAGCTGGTGAGATAGGTTGTCTGAGCGTAAAATCCTGGCAAAGCTCGTAGGTTGCTCAGACGTAATCAGACTTGTAGGTTGTCCTCGGATGTAATTAGTCCTGGCGAAGCTCGCAAGTTATCCTTGGACGTAATTAGTCCTTATGTGTATCTATGCTAGAAATATCCAAAGTGAAGCTCGAGTACTTCAGAGAAAGACATGGCGTGATCTAGAATGAGACTTCTAGCATAGCTAGAGAAGACAAGTTGTCTAAGCGTAACATCTTGGCGAAGCTCGTAGGTTGCTCAGACATAATCAGTCCTGTAGGTTATCCTTGGATAAGTCCTGGAGAAGCTCGTAGGTTATCCTTGGATGTAATCAGTCATGATGTGTTCTATGCTAGAAACAGTTGATGCATGATATCTCACATGGGAAATGAGATAGGTTGTCCGAGCAGGAAAAATCTTGGTGTAGCAGGTTGCTCGGATGTAATCAGTCATGTGACGGGTTATCCGAATGTAAATACTGAGCCCTGGCGTGGTACGTAGGTTATTCGGATGTAATACGCCCCGTGGGTTGTCTGAGTGTAAATACTGAGCCCTGACGTGGTACACAGGTTACTCAGACGTGATATGTCCTGAAGGTTATTTGAATGGAAAAGATCCTAGTCGCAGGTTGTTCAGATGTAATCCCTTGAGGTTGACCAGTAGAACGTAAAAGGTCCTGGTGTAGCAGGTTGTTGGGTCGTAATTCATCCTTACATATATATGAGATATATGTGTTCCCATGTTGAGATGATAAGGTCTTGAAGCATGAGGAGGTGCACCTAGGCGATTCTACTAATAGA
Organism: Pseudotsuga menziesii; assembly: GCA_001517045.1. NCBI lineage: Eukaryota > Viridiplantae > Streptophyta > Pinopsida > Pinales > Pinaceae > Pseudotsuga > Pseudotsuga menziesii. The sequence continues at coordinate 77,231 of LPNX010549269.1, forward strand.
ACGCAGGTTGACCGTGCAGAGACGTAATGCACTGAGTTGTGCTCCTTGAAGGTTCTCACATAGTGGTAGATGCAGGATTGTCTTGGTGACATCCTGACATGTTCCTATGTTGATAGAATGAAGGTGGTCTGCATCTGAGTTGTGATCTATGTGCTTTGTTTTGTTTTGTGCAGGACAAAAGAGATGATCTGGATCCAATGAGATGATAGTAGGAAACGCAGGTTATTGCAGTGGCAATGTAAAGAAGGTCCTGGACTGTACCTACACAATGACGACAAGATGATGGTAGGAAACGCAGGTTATTGTAGTGGCAATGTAAAGAAGGTCCTGGACTGTACCTACACGATGATACGATGAGAAGACGATAGGAGACACAGGTTATTGCAGTGGCAATATAAAGAATGGTCCTGGTCTATACCTATGTGATGACTTACTCATGGGTATGATGAAGACCTAGATGAGGTCTAGGCCTACATCCAGCATGAAAAAGGGTTGGCTCTGTAGAAACTTTTTATGACGAATAGATGCGACAGATTGGACAAGATGAGAACAATGGCAGTAGCGACGATGATAACTCAATGATGATGACCAGATGTGTTGATGACTGTGGTGAGAGAATACCTTCCTAGTTAGGAAGGAGTGTTGTTGTATTTGTAACTTTGGAAGATACTCTGATGTATATTATCATTGTATGTTGTACCTCCATTAGGGATGTGTGTTACCCTTTTACGGGATGTCATCATCGTGTATGGTCAATGAGGTAAACCGTCCATTGTAAGTCGGGGCAATAGTCCCCATGTTAAATAAAGTAAAATGTATTTATGTGTATTCTTAGGTAGGTCGGCCCCACTAGTAAACTGGGCAACCTAGTGGTTGAGTTAACTAACTCAACGAAAGAATATAAATAGAGAGGCGCCCTCCTCATTTGTCACACACTTCACTTGCTCTCTCATGTGTGCTTTAGGAGAGAGAGGAAGAGGAGGGGTAGAGAGCTGCTGCAGAGATATTGTTCTTGGGTTATTTTATCTGGTCATCTTATCTTTGTGACGGAACTATTCTGAGGAAGTTTGTGGGGTTTTCTCCTTTATGGCTTCCCCGATGAAAATCTTCGTGTCTTGTGTATCTTATGTATCTTTGATGTATTGTTGTGCTTGTTATTCTTTCAGATAAAGATCCTGAGTAAATTAACTTAGAAAAACTAACACCTAGGTTTATTTTTAATTTCCGAGAAAAAAATCCCAACAAAATTAGGCAATTTTTTAATGGTTTAAATAGGAAAATTCAAATTGTAATAAAAGTGTTATTTGGAGGCGGAATTTGGCATGGTGATGCTCGTTTTCACACTCATAGCGTCATCTTTATCCTGGGACCCGTTGACCACCTAACCAACTAGGTGGGAAACCATGTACCATGTACCTTGAAGATGAGAAATAAGTACCTAATAAAGTTTTTTCAAGCGAGGTAGCTCTTCTTCTTATCTTTTATCCATGAAATTTTCGCACCCCTCCAGGGGATTTTGTAATGAAGGTCTAGTTTTTGTATAACTTAAATACCTAGGACTTTTTCATTAGGGATTTCTTTCATTGAGTGATTTTTTCCTTGGATAATTAAAATTCATTTTTAGTGATTTTAATTATCTGAGTTTTTCACTCAAAAATGCCTCCAAAGTGGTGAACATCGTTCTAATGATCGATTCCACAGGGTGACTAAGGCCCAGCAATGTTCTATGTAACCATGCTAGACACTATCCAGATTCTTGAGGAATTTCATTTAGTTTTACCTAGGATTTTTTTTTTGGGTGATTAAAAATTGTCCCTTAGCATAAAAATGTTGTAATGGAAAGAGGGTTAAGTGGCACCTAACGCCCATGAATAGGGGTATGGGTATTCAAAATCATTGGCATGAGTCCCCCTACACCCTTGAGCAAAGTTTGAAGTCATTCAAACAAGTATTGCTAAGGTTTTGGACACATTTTTCTAAATCAGTCAAGGAAATCAAGAAAATTGGCAAATAATTAGCAAGACGAATTTTGAAAAAGTGCCTAAAGTCACTTAGAAGGTGAAAAAATTGTTTCCTAATGTCATCATATGTTCCTAAGGTGACATTAGAGACAATAAGCCCCCCCCCCCCCCCCCCATGCAAGTGTTTGGGAAGAATGAATATGTCTCCCTAGGGGGGTGCTCTCTCAACCATGGGAATTCAATTAAGTGAGAAATAAATCAAAAGAGGGGTCCCACTTCCATGGGTCCCCCTCTTTTGACCTAGCAACATAACTCAAAGCTTAAGAGGGGGGTTTCACCCCTCTATATTTGATTTCATACCCAAGGAGGCGCTTCCTTAAGGAGGTGTGCCCCCCTCCATGGGCCTTTCTTCCATTCAAGTGACAAGTGTTGGGCATGCAAGCGGGGTCCCTCTCAACTTTTTCCTATTTAAGGAGCCCCTTCCTCCTCGTTTGGGTTACAATCTTAGATGCTCTTGCTCACTCTCTTCTTGCTCTTGCTCTTATTCTCTCCCATTTTTGGGTCATTGTAATTTTTAGCTATTTGGCTTAGTTAATTGAAATCTTTGGAGGAATCTTGTTTCCCATTGTGTTCTTTGATGATTTGTTTCCATGCTCAAGTAGCTACTCAAGTTTGGGAGGCCAAGGAAGAAAACTTCTTTGCTTTGGTGAAGTTTATGGTAATTTATTTGCCATAGATTGTGAGTTTCATTTTTGTAGTAAAGAATTTCATACATTTTCTCGGTTGAAGTTTATGACTTCTTTGCTCATTATATGAATCTCAACCTCCTTTAGTTGTGTAGCAAAGATCTCTTAAGTTGCAGGTTATTTGAATTGGAGAGTGGGATTCCTCGGTTGGATGCCCCATTTTTTCAAATCCTGATGAGCAAAGGGCAAAATTTCTCCTCCTCACATATAAATTTCTGCATATTTATTTTAGTTTGTTGAATGTTTTAAAGCTTATTTAGCCTCTCACATACTCAAGTTTACTTGAAGTTATTTACTTGGCAATTTTGTAGAAATTTTGTATATATTTGTCACTAACATTCGAATTTCCCCAAAGTGATTTTGGGCATATTCTATGATTTTCTGTTTGCAGGTTTTTAACAAGTTAGTGATAGAACAAGGAGAAACTCTGCCAAATTTCAGTCGTAGAAGGGTACAGAAGCTACCATAAAGGAAGAGTTTCAAGGCCATCACCCAAAAGGGGTGAAAATACTCTTTTCCTACCTTGTTGCCCTCTTTCTTTTTCGCTGAAATTTCAATCATTGTAACAAGTCCAAGAGAGTCTCTTGGACTTGATTTTTTGTCGCATAGCAATTTCACTTGGGGAGCATAGAAAACACTTGCAATTGATCTGATAGGGAAGATCATCATCACACTAGACGGTCGCAAGCATTTCCAAGTACATTCCATTTGTATTTTGCATTTCTAGGATCTATTCCAACTCTCACCATCAAAACCCTAAAGTTAAAACCATATTTTTCTAGATATGATAGATCAGGTAATCTTTTGGCAATAAAACTTGAAACCCAAATCTAAAATAATTGTTAAACCCTAAATCTAAAGTTCGAACGAAAACTGACTCCATTAACCCCCGGATCTAGCACTAATCACTCTAAGGCATTTTTCCCTCCTTGGCTTTTCAGTCATATTACCAGATCTATCAGTTGGGTATAGCTTGAACCCTTTCGAATCACTAGATCTATCATCAAGCACTTACTTCAGTGTCATTTCATCGGAAATCTCCTCAATTGGGTCTACATGTGTATTTTTGGCTTAAACCCTAGGTGGATCTCATTTGGATATTCCTCTTTGGCACTAGATCTTTCTAGATCTAAACACCTAAACTCATCGTGGTACATTTTGTCTTGGGTTGAGTATTTCTCCTTTGCCTAAGCCCCCTCAACTTGTTCTTAACTTCTGTACACCACGTTTATTTCCTAGATCTAGATCTATTCATCCAAGACCTAACTCTTGCATCCATCTCTCTACCCTTAGAGTGTCTTGAGTTGGTTTGCTATCCCTCATACGCTAGTTAGGGTATCCCCCTTGATCTTGCTCTTAACTTGATCTAAAGCGATAAGAGCCTGCCAGGTGTGACAACTGCCCTTCTACAGTAGTAGACGAGGCCCTTGCAGTGTCACTTAGTTAGGTACCCTACCTCTACCATCTCGGATAGGATACCTTTGGTGGTAGCTACACTTTGAGTGATAACAGTACCATTACACATCCAACTTTGAAGTAAGATGGAATTGGGGAGGTCAAAGATAGGTTGTAGAAATGCATTGACACTGTGTTACACTGGCCTCAGGGACGGGGGGACACAGAGAACGTGGGGACGAGTTTTCGGGACGGCTAGAGCTGACAAAGCAAGTAGCGACACGCAAAGTGATGGGTAGAACCATGGTGTAGAGGATTATGTAGGTGCTAGAGTGTTGGAGTGATGGGTAAATCGTAGGGTTATGTGGGTTCAGTGAGTTGGAGTGTAAGTTAGAAACGTAGGATAGAGTAGAGAGAATGGGAGGGGGTTGCAGGTTAGAGGAATAGGGGGAGGTTTCGGCTAGGTTTTTAATTAAAATTTTACTTTTTTTTGTTTTTTTTATTTTTTTATTGTGTAAGTTGAGGGACGTCCAAGAGTCCCCGATTGGTCGAGCGACGTTCTTGAGAAGTCCCCAATTTTGACAGGTATGTTTAGGGTACGACTCATAAGTCCCAAAGTTCCCAATAGAGTCCCCAATGAATTGGGGACGTTTCCGACGAGTTCCAAAGTCCCCGAAATGCAGGAACGCAGGAAACGCTTGAAATTTTTGGGGGGACGGGTCCCCGTGCAACATAGCATTGACTGCATGGTCTTCAATTTGAAAACTCAAGAAGAGATACGTAAGCAAATCAATGCTTTCAGTCAAAGTAAAGGTACCTTTGGTAAACAAGTAATTGTTCATGCAAGAGATCATGACCAACTAAGTAAGCAATTCCAAAGTTTTAAAGTTCAAGTATTCATTGTTGTAGTCATTGAAAACTTCTATCCAAATTACAAGTTAATTTCTTGAATTTTCTAACTTTCTTTTTGACTCATATGACTTATCTTAGTGAATTAGTGGGATTCATTTGGCAATCTATGCCCTCAATTGCAAAAGTTTGCAATCTAATTCATGAGTCGAATATGCAATTATTTCAAGAGTAAGTGCAATTAATCTATCTTTTAGCACATTCACACAAAAAAGTAAAACTATTTGAAATAACAACAATTGAAAGGCCTTGTCTTCATGCAATACAACCTTTGACAGAGGCGCAACACATGGTTGACAAAACATATGACATGAATCTCAGTGTCTTGGAGAGTATATTGATTGCTCCTCGGAATGGATCATGGAGACTTGGTTAGTCAACAACATTTGAGGTTGATGACTAAGGGTGGATCGACTTGGAGCCACAAGCAACACCAGAGGTTCCAAGCGCTAGTACTAATGCCCTTGGAGTGTCAAGGCCAAAGGATCACGTAGAGGGTGATGATGAGGATGGCAATGCTAGGGATGATTATGATGACATGTAATTCTATGTTGTAAAGTTATGTTTTTGGACTCTAGATTCCATTTAGAGCCTCAACATTTATCTATTTTGTCATGGTTTGTCATGGCACCAAGTGATAAATATTTGAAACAAAATAGATAAATGTTGAGGCTCTAAATGGAATCTAAAGTCCAAAACACCATGCACAACAAAGAACTACACACACTCTTCTTAGCAATAATCTCTCACCAAGGGGATTTTAGATCTTGGTCTCATGATTGCAATGGTCCAATTTTGACTCAAATTGACCATGTGAGACACTGGAATGCTTCACCCCTAGATTCAAGGGAGTAGTCTCTTTTTTATGGCATGTAAAAGTGATTTTAGGACTATTCCTAGCATGTGAGACTAGATTCTTTAAATTAGGGCCTTTGCCCCTAATTCTAGGGTCTTATTTTGCATGTTAGAGTTTCTGGAGTTATTCTCGAAACTTAATTCCAACGGTCAAGGACATATAGCAAACTCCTTTGCTATTCTGAGCAGATTCCTCTCATGCATGAGTAATGCATGGTTTAGATCCCTGATTTTAGGTAGCTAAGCCTCCACTTGTCATCTTGGGTTAGTTATGAGCTAGGTAACTCATCTTTGAGAGATTGCATGGCAAACTAAGGGCATCTGAACTTTGAGTTAAGCCCAACTAGGTCTTCATCCATTAGTGAACAATTCAAATTGCCTTCTTTAGGAATTTGAATTGCCTATATGTACAACATTGTTCATTCTTTGTAAGTTAATGGAATAATGGATTATTGAATAAGATTTGAGTGTTATTGCTCCAAGATTTTCACTCTCTTTACTCTCTTTCTTTTTCCTTTGTAAAATTGCTCAAAGTATTTGTTGTTCATTAGAAATCTAGATCTAGTTGTGATCTCTTGCAATGATCACAAGGTTTTACATGGTATCAATGCCATAGGAGCACTCTCTCTATTTACATGGCCTCAAAGCTAGCTGGAATCTAGAAGAAGCATACTTTTATTTTGCAAAAAGACACATCAAAGAGCCGCAACAGATAAGATGGGTCAGCCCCAACATATTTTTCTTACTCTACTCAATTACTCTAAGTGGAACTCTGAGGCCATTTTGCTCTTGAAGAGTAAGGGTCTTTATAAGATTACTATGGGAACAAAAGTTGAACCTAATTCTGCAATGGAGAAAGCAAAATGGTTTAACAGGATGGATGAAGCATTTGGATTGCTATGGCTATCAACTTCTCTAGACCTTAAATATCACATGGATCCTAATGAATCTACCAATGAAGCCTGCATCAAGCTAGAAAGATTCTTTGGACAACAGCTTGAGATAAGAGGACATCAATTGGAGAATGAGCTCAACAATTTGAGCTCGAGTACTATCCAAGAACTCTCCACGAAATTTGAATCATGCACTGCCATCTTAATGGAAGATGATGCACCAATTCAAATCAACCATTCAACTAAGAGAGAACTAAATCAAGTTCTTGGAGATGATGCACCGCTTCTAATCCACCATTCAGCTGAGGGAGAGCTTGCTAGAAACTAAGTTCTTATTGAAGAAGATCTCATTGATATGTCTTCAATTACCTCAGGTAAAATTCTGAATTTGCATGTAGAAGTTGTTAAAGTTGATGAACAAGTTGTTGCAAATCCAACAGCCAAACAACTTTGGGCACAACATACTCTTCATGCAACAGGTGATCTAGTTAGCTATCCAACAGATACAGTATGGACCCACTCAAATTCTCATAGTGCTCCTCATGCACTCATTTCCTCAGAGCCCTTAATGCCCATCCACAACTGCATGGTCAGTACAAGAGATCCACAGTCTTTCTTAAAAGCAATAGGAGATACATACTTGAACACTACCATGAAGGAGGAGCATCAGTCTCTAATGAAGAAGCAACCTTGGTAGCCATGTCCCCTACCCCCTGGTAGGAGACTTTCATGGAGCAAGTGAAGTACCAATCAAAGTTAGGGGCAAATGGACAAGAGAATGATCATGGCTGAATACGACTATAAAAGTCCACTCAGCACTATCCTCTCTTTCTTTTTTGGGGGGGTGGAAGGGGGGCGGGGGGGTCCCACTGGGTTTTTCCTCTTTTCCCACCTTCAAGGGATTTTTTTTATGTAATTGGGTACCTAATATTGCTATAAATTGTCGGGACCCATTTTTTTATGCATCACTTTCACCAAGTTAGGCTTATGGGGGGTGTTAGAGCATGTTTACTCTCTCCTTAGCATTAATCTCTCCCCCAGGGACTTTAGATCTTGGTCTTGTGATTACAATGGTCCAATTTTGACTCAAATTGACTGTAATATCCCAACTGATATTCTACCCTTGTTTTGATAATATGTTTGCAGTTTATGTGTTTCAAATGTGTTTGAGATATAATAAAATTTGCATGCAAAATAAGTGTCATGCCAAAAAGCCCTAAAATATAGCAGATCCAGAGATAAAATAGAAAATATGACTCCGCAAGATTTGAATAACATACCAATATTTATAGATGTGAAGACTCTTCAATATACAAAAGACATGCATGCCATGCATCTGCCAAATATCCAAAAACATGATGCCAACTCAGAGGTGAAGCCTGTTGCCGCCTTTCACACACCTAGGGAGACGTGACAGAAATCTTCAAGCCACTCGGTGTGTCATTGGGGGCAAGTCTTGAGTCAAGGTTGTCACCTTGTTCTTGACTCCTTCGTTTAGGCCAACTCCTAACGAAGCCAAGGGGGGTAGACCCTATTTAGTAGCTACGGTTGTTAAGGCTTAGTGAAATGGCGATGATTGAGTTATTTAGGAGTTTGATGAAAGTAAATACTAACACAAGATATTGCAACAAGATTTAAATCACAACAGCATAAAAATCAATGTATGATATATCAAAGCACATGAAAGCAGATGATTGTATAAGATAAAGAACCAGTGCCAAATGGAGTCCACAGATAAAAAAGTTTATTGTATTGCTAAAAAGGAAAGTGTTGCAAGTGCTCTTGGTCAATTTTAAATTAATGTGGAGATGAGTTGATTAGCTTATGGGGAAGAGGGAACTCCAAATATACCCGAAGGTACGAGGAGTATGTCCAAAAATCTTATCCAATGTGGCTCCCCGCAAGGAATATGTGGGTTGGTTGGAGTCTCTAAGACGTGTTCAACACTACACCAACAAGGGTGTAGCCTAACAGTGTCTCGAGGTCGCTACCCAGTTCTTCCCACTTCCTTTGTGGATTTTGCCACCGCAACGGATTAATTCGAGGCGTTGGATTTTCGCCTTTGGAGGTTAATTCAAATGTGAGACTAATTAAACTAGTCACCCACATTGCTTTTGGTGCAACCAACTAATCGGTCAAACCGCAGCGGTGTAGAGCATACACAACGGAGCCTTGGTAAATTTTAAGGATTTTAAACTTGTAGTGTGTTTGTTTATTAAAATCCCCAAGAATCTCTTTCAGACTAAAGCCCTAGTCGGGAGAGCAAGGGGTGTAAATTACTAAACAAAATAAATAAAAGCAGTACAAACACAAGACTTTTCTAATTAATCCTACCACGCATCTCTTTCCCCTTTCGGGTAACTCGAGAAGTCGCGAGGTTAGTATTTGTATTACTGTGCAACAAAATTAAAATTGGAAATGACAAAGTATATAGAACTGTAAAGCAAAACTACACTAACAAAAGCAAAAGCATGAAAAAAGTGCACCGATGCAAATCCCCCCAGGGGCATGGGGAGTGGGCTCCCTCCCTCTGAAGGAGCCTACTCCAAATATTTTATTATGGTATTTACAATGCTTGAGGTGGATGCCAATGGTCCTTACAGATCTGGATCCAAGGGCTTACAGGTTTTTAGAAAAAGACAAGATCAAGAATGGTGCTCCAGGAGGTCCTTAAACAACTTAGATCCTTGATTTTCCGGCAGCACTTCTCCTTGCCCTGGCGATAAAAATGAAAAACCAGCCACCTGTAATGCACCAAATGTGCCAAATAAAGCATTAAAAACATAAAAATTTAAGTACTTGAATGATAAACAATAAGCCTAAGTACTTAATCAATCTAGATCTACTCAAGATAAAGCTGTAAGATTAGGATCTAACAATGTACTTAAATAAATCAGGCTTTGAATAATCTTTTAAGAGAAACTAATTTACTTTATCATTTTACAAAGTAACCGGAACCAAAGATAAAGTTTGATTTTGAAGGTGAAGGAAAGAAGGAAGAAGGAAATGCTCAAGCAGAGTGCCCAGATCTAAGGAATCCATCGGTGGGAAGCAGAGGGACTATGTCTTTCTTAAAAGTGCTTGAACAATGGTAGATTCGACCGAGATCATCCACTCCAATCAAACTAGGAAACCTGCATCACTAACAATACTTGCACAAAGGGGATCAAATCTAGTATTTCAACAAATGAAGATTGAGAGAGTATAAGTACAACCTAGTACAGTCTGCTACTCCTAGATCTTTATAAGAAGAGAATAGTAAATGAAATCAAACTAGAATCATTTACCCTATATGTTAACAACAATCTTAAGGCCAGATAGATCGCCACATTAAGCAAAGAAAAAAAGCAGCAATATAGTTACCTCATATGCCAGTGACAATATTCATCCACACACTAATGCAACACACCATGGACCTCCAAAGTATTTCTATTAATCAGAAAAATAATTACAGTACAAAGCTTCATAGCTTGGGCAGAGCCTCCAGTCCTCTGACCATGAGAAAAGGAGGAAAGGAGCCCTGCTTAAATAGCTAAGAGAGACCCAGGGGGGGTGCTACCTACACTGATAGAAGGAGTGGTAATTGCTCTGAGTTAAACTGAGTTGGAGTGAGTTGGAGTGAAGTGGAACTGGAGAGGCAACTGCTCCTCTCTCCACTAAACTCCAGCAACCCACTCTTCAAAAGCCACCTCACCCAACTCACTCACTGATCCAAGAGGCTGGCATCAAACCTCACATGTGAGTTCTCACCAAACTCATGCACAAGCTTAAACATCCAACAATATATCACATTTACCTTATCCAAAGTTTAACACCCCTCCACATGGATGAGGGGTCCACCATAATGCAATCGCAATCTTGTATGGAGTTTGGCGCTTTTGAAGGTTGACATCACCACCATCTCAAAACAATCACTACCTCCCTTTTACACCATTCACCACTTTACCTTATAACCAAGGTTTTTAAATATTAAAAGGAAGAGGGGTCCACCCCTTCCTCCAAACTCACCTTTCAAATGTGCTAGCGTGAAGTATTTGACGCCACCCATACCATGCGATTTCAAATCATATTCACTACCTTTCACTTAAACTTTAAATCAAAGTTTAAGTTATAACATGCTAAAGAGAGTCGCATGTTTTATGGGGGACCCATGCCATGTCACCCCATACTTTAATATTTAAATTTGTTTACTTTTCAAACCTCTGACTTTAGTGTCAAAATGTCGTAATTTAGCATTAAAATGCCATCTTGATAGATTTTTAGTTGAATAATACTCCACGGGGTGTTTCGATCGCCCGACTTATATGAAAAGTGGTCCCTGGAGTAAGGAGGACGCTCTGAGTGTGAAAACGAGTGTCCCCACGCCAAAAACGGACTCTGCACCTGATTTTATTACACTTTGAATTTTTTAATTAACCCATTAAAAAATGGCCTAATTTTGCGGAAAATTTTATTTTTCTTAAAATCAGAAGAAACTCTAGGGTGACGTAGCACATGTCCATACGACTCAATTTGAATGCCTAGCATATTTAAAAACACTGGCACAAAGGCTCTAATAACCTCCTAAGGCCTAACCACCAAGACGACTACCCCAACTTTGGAGGTGTGAGTGAAAAACTCAGAAATTATTAGTCGTTTGTTCAACAACCAATAATAACCTAGAGAAAAACACTCTGGGCTAGTCAGCTTGATGCTTAAGTCTGGGAAGACGAGCCTTTTATAAAACAATATCATGCTAGGACATTTTTTACAATTTCCCCAAGGGGGTATGGACATGTGTTACAAAAAATTCAAACAGACTCCCAGAAAAAGCCTAGCGGACTTCTGAACTCTAATCATGAACAAGTGTGCTTGTTCAAACCTTGTCGGCTCACTTGAAAAATCCACCAAGTACAACTTAGGTGGTAACAACGCCCATGCAGCAATAAAAACGTCATTCTTTGATATAAAACTCCTCGAAACAGTTGCTATACTTGATCGATGATGTTGCAACTTTCTAGGACTAGTGGTATGGCCTATCTGAAGATATTGGCTGAGACATGCAGAAGATTTGCCTCCTCTAGGATTAGTAGCGAATTGATTTACCTGAAGAGGAAGGTGCCCCTATTTCCCACTTTTTTGCTTATAGTTGCTCTAGGTGTGCAAAGGATGGCTTGATAATCACCCAGTATAGTGATATGAGCCTATCGAGAGGAATGATAGTGACATGCGGAAAGAATAATGACTTTTTGGATCCCAGCGAATTGTTTTGCATCTTTCCAGCTATTTCCTAGCAGTTAAACGTGACCCTGTAGTAATGTCCTTCTCTGTATGCTAGATCTCTGAAAAAGAATGAATGCGGTGAAAAGATGATGATAGATCTGAATGATCTATCCCAAAGTGATTAGGGCAGATAGATTTCCCTGCCGAAAATACCTATTAGTTGTTGGCTCACGCCCCCAACCCCAACTTGCTGCTGCGGCTACTGTTGTTGCTGCTCTAGAAACCAAACTCAAAGATAATAATGATCATAGATGTCCTTTTGGTTCAACTAACCTTCTTATATAGCTTTTAGGATTAGCATTTAACTTTTAGGGTTTGCGTCTCACTTTTAGGGTTTGCACTTTATTTTTTTGCATGCGTGCAATTCTAATTGCTCGTTGACTTAGGCCTGAAGAAATAAGGCTTGCATGCTCTACATGCTTTATGATATTAACTCTGATGACCCTCTTTACTATACTGATGACTTAATAATACCGAATAAATGTTTTGATCTGCTCCTGGTATTAAATGTCCTCAGTCAATTCCCTTTTTCCTTAATACCTGCTCAAACCTATGGGAATTAAATAGGTTAACGGGTGTTTCTGATGCTTATGTAGAAAAGGACATTACAGTGCTCCCCGCTCGAAATTGCTTGTCCTCAAGCAATCTCCGACCAATATACCAAATCATATGTCCCTGTCTCTTCTTGTCCATTTGTATCAACCAATTTATTCTATTGCTGGGTGGTTCTTCTTTTTCTTCAAATTTATGTTTCTTCTCTTTGATGTTTTGTATTCCCTCCTTGTAACTCCTTGGGTACTTGTGAGGATTGAACATCCTATATTTGGCTCCTCATCTGAATCCCCTAGTGCGCATCATACTTTTGTCTGGAGGTCTACCCAGAAAGCCCTTTTCATACCACTGGTCCTTCCTTGAAGTCTTATGTGTTGGATTTGGCCATATTTTTTTGCAATTCTTGTCCTCATGCTTGAATATGGTGGTCATTCCCTTTGTTGTAGCCTAAGTCAACTAGTTCAAGTTTGTGTTCGAATTCGAAGACTTTAAAATTCGAAAAAGAAAATCGACAATGAGAAATTTGGCCATAAAATTCGATAATAAGTTCGACAAGCTATATAATTTGGAAATTAAAAAATATCTAAAAATTTCATTTAATTAAATAATACATAAAAAATTTAAAATATAATAACACAACCTTTTAAAATAAGCTAACTTAATAATTATAATTTCTATTTCTTTAAATATGATATCCTACTTACATTTACATTATTTTATATTATTATACTATGTAGCTTAATAATAAAGTTATTTTTTTATATTTGTTGCATTCTCTTTATGTATGCTTTGTCGTAATTTCTTTTCTTCCAACATTATACTCATTGACCTTAGTCGGCAGTCCTGTTACGCTTCTGGTTTCTTCTTCTCACGGTCGTTTTGTGGCTACCCTGTGGCTCGTGGTCGTAGTTGTCATCTATGGTTGTATCCTGCAACTATAGCAGTGCTTTCTTATTGGTGCCCTATGGTCCCCTCTACTCACAACCCTCACGACAAGCACCTCACAACCCTCACGACAAACGCCTCACAAGCACAATTCGCGGTAGGATTTTGGGCTGTCCAAATTTTTAAAAAACGCTTTTATTGAATTTACCTCGAACTTCGGATAAGTCGAGGCAATTTACGTGTATGTTTCCTCTGCGTGGGGTCATCCTGTGATCATGGCTTGAAAATCGCCGGTTTTCAACAACTAAAATCGATTGTATGAAAAATACGACGAATTTCGAATTTGAAGGCGAAAAATCGCCAAATCCGATGACTTGGGTTGTAGCTGACCCTGAAGTTTCATTGGGCATTTCCTTAGGACTACACTTTTCCCATCTGGTGCCAGGAACTCCATCTCTAATGTTTGGTAATTTGTTGAGTATTTCCCAATTGAGTACAACCATTATACTCCCAAAACAATGCTCATGTCTGGCACATATACCACATAAAATTCATCGACCAATGTATAATTCCCAAGTTGTACCTGTAACGGAGGTATCCTCTGTGTGCATTTCATCCTATGATTTCCAGCCATGACAATGGTAAAGCCCTCAGGCATCTATAAAGTTGTGGGTGGCCCCACCATCAATCAAAGCAATGGCACGATGTCCCTGGATACTTCCCCTGATCCTGATAGTATGGAAGGTGGGGACTTCTGTGAGGGTAGCAATAGTTGCTCTCTGTGGCAATTGTTCCAACTTTGTACTATGTAGTTCTCCATCCTGTTTTTGTTCCAATTCATCTTTCTCACTGTTATCTAAAAGTACTTTGATGAGATGTACCTTCCCTTTACCCATACATCTGTGGTCGGGTACCCAAGGTTCTTTGCAATTGAAGCATAAGTTCTTCCTTCTCAAATCTCGTCGTGTGTCCTCGTTCAACCATTCCTTCTGTGGGATTGTCTTTTCCTTGTTTTTCGGAAGATTGGTAGGTTCTTGTGGAGGCTTGTTTTTAGGCACAGAATCTTGTAGGTCCCGGGCCTACTGATAGCATCTTGCAGAGTAATTGGCTTGTAAGCCTTCACCCATCCGCGGAGTGGCTCGGATAGTGCCTCCGTAAATAGCATAATTAACTGACTCTCTGATATGTCAAATACCATAACTGCAACTCTCTAGAATTCGGATATGAAGGTCTCTGCACTGCCTATCTGCTTTAGCTGAGCAAGATCCCTGAAATGAATCTCTAGGTCCTTCTTAACAAAGCACTCCATGAGCCTCTATGTGAAGTCACTGTAGGAAGTGCTAGTGTTGTGACCCAATGTCACCAATCTGTAGTACCACCACTCATGTGCTTCCCCGTCTAAATGTAAAGTAGCCAACTTGATTGCATCTGTCTCTGTCATAGGGTTAAGTTGGAAGTAGGTGTAAAACTTTTGTACCCAAATTCTAGCTGAACAACTGGATGTCCCATCAAAGTTGGGGATAGTTAGTTTCCCCAGTGTGCGTTGCAACTCAAAGTTATGATTGAATGCTCTACTAAACCCTCTTGGCTTATTTCTGCTTTTCATATTGCAAAAATCTGAGAAAGTCATGGCTAAGTGAAAGTCATCTCCAAGTGCCCTGTACTCTTCTAGATAGGCCCTAAATGGCTCCTCCGGCTCTGCCGGTATAATCAGTCCTGCAGTGGAATTCTCCAGAAAGTGAGGCATGGTAGGTCTAGAAGGCTTATTGTATATGTGAGGAGTGTTTTGAATATTAGTGTACACATGTTTCCCGCTACTACTGGTGGATCCGCTATCTCCTAGTGAAATCGATAGACTATTCTGACCCTGTTCTGACTTAAGAGCCAACCTATTTATAGCATGTAACACCTCTTTCTTCCCTTTAGCTAAGTCATTTAATGCACTAACCAAGCTATGAAATGCCAACCTGTCTTCATCTTTCTTTGTTCCCTTTCCTCTATCAGAGTGTATCCCTGTTGGGTCCATGTCTAAATCTGTGTCTTCCAACTTAATATCTTCAAATTCCAAATCCTATGTGTACCTACACTTCCTTCTTCTATAAGTCACAAAAGCAGTTTCTTATGGATTCATTTATTGTTCATGTTCAAACCCATAGCTGGCAAGGAACATGCTATGATACCATTGTAATATCCCAACTGATATTCTACCCTTGTTTTGATAATATGTATGCAGTTTTTGTGTTTCAAGTGTGTTTGAGATATAATAAAATTTGCATGCAAAATAAGTATCGTGCCAAAAAGCCCTAAAATATAGCAGATCTAGAGATAAAATAGGAAATATGACTCAGCAAGATTTAATAACATACCAATATTTATAGCTGTGAAGACTCTTTAGTATACAAAAGACATGCATGCCATGCATCCACCAAATATCCAAAACGTGATGCCAACTCAGAGGTGACGCCTATGCAGCAATAAAAACATCCTTCTTTGATATAAAACTCCTCGGAACGGTTACTATACTTGGTCAATGATCTGGAACTTTCTAGGACTAGTGGTATGGCCTATCTGAAGATATTGGCTGAGACATGCAGAAGATTTGCCTCCTCTAGGATCAGTAGCGAATTGATTTGCCTGAAGAGGAAGGTGCCCCTCTTTCCCACGTTTTTGTTGATAGTTGCTCTAGATGTGCAAAGGATGGCCTGATAATCACCCAATATAGTGATATGAGCCTACCGAGAAGAATGGTAGTGACATGCGGAAGGAATGATGAGTTTCTGGATCCCAGCAAATTGTTCTGGGTCTTTCCAGCTATTTCCCAGCAGTAAAACGTGACCCTGTAGTAGTGTCCTTCTCTGTATGCTAGATCTCTAAAGAAGAATGAATGCGGTGAAAAGATGATGATAGATCTGAATGATCTATCCCGAAATGATTAGGGCAGATAGATTTCGCTGTCGAAAACACCTGTTAGTTGCTGGCTCACGCCCCCAACCCCAACTTGTTGCTGCGGCTACTGCTGTTGCTGCTACAAGCAGTTCGTTCATGTCACCTGGATCAACCCTCCAGGAGGGTTGCGCCCGAAGATGGCCTTTTATGCTGAACATTTCTTGGAGATCAGAGACGGGCTCATTGTCCAGCCCAAGTATACGCTTCGTTACTGGATGCATACTCTTCGAATCCCTCTAGGATAGTTCAAAGTAGGATCACATAGACTCCGGGTAGAATCAAATCACCAGATCGATAAAGCAGATAGGATCTGCCAGCTGTGCCACCTACAGGAAGTGGAAACTGAGTCACATTTTGTTTTCAGGTGTCCTTTCTACTATGAGATCAAAGGACGTTTCTACTGCTTGTTCAGAGGGCCCCAGACTCTAGCCAATTTCTTCAAATACACCGATCAGAGATGTCTAGCGCTTTATATTCAGGAGGCTCTCAAGTTTCGAGCCCAGATCCTCTAGCCTCCCACTAGACCAGACACCACACAGCGGATCACAGCGTTCTTCGACATACTACCGGCATACAAGGGCACAAAGAGATCCACTGGTTCTAATATCGACCCTACCCCAGATCAGTAAAGGTTGGGGGCTCTCGAACCAATGAGATCTCAGCGGCAGCCCTGCACTAGACCTCCCTCCCGAAGACGCCCAGGACCTTCCAGATCCCACCGACAACATTCTAGAGGCCGACCCGCGCCTACCAACCCCGATTTAGGACAACAGACACTCTTACAGTTCACTCAGTTTTCTTCATTCAGCCTTGGATGTTAGGAGTACCAGACCTTCCTCGACATTCTCGGCTCCTGGATCTGGTCCACTTGAGCTCCTTCGCCCCTGTGCTGGACTACATGACTGGAACCGAAGCATGAATTATCCCATGCTTCGGCCTAGCTCAACTGGATTATCTTTACTTCTGTTTATTTCATTATTTATATTGTACTCTCTTTAAGGGAGATCGTTTGATCCTCCCACATACATACTCTATCATTGTAACCGACAGTCCCATTGACCTACTTTGTGGTCATTAGTGGACATTAATAAATTATCTTATCTTATCTTATCTTATCTAGAAACCAAACTCAAAGATAATAATGATCATAGATGTCCTTTTGGTTCAACTAACCTTCTTATATAACTTTTAGGGTTAGCATTTAACTTTTAGGGTTTGCATGTCACTTTTAGGGTTTGCACTCTACTTTTTGCATGCATGCAATTCTAATTGCTCGTTGACTTGAGCCTGAAGAAATAAGGCTTGCATGCTTTATGATATTAACTACAATGGCCCTCTTTACTATACTGATGACTTAATCATACTGAATAAATGTTATGATCTGCTCCTGGTATTAAATGTCCTCGGTCAATTCCCTTTTTCCTTAATACCCGCTCAAACCTATGGGAATTAAATAGGTCAACAGGTGTTTCCGATGCTTATGTAGAAGAGGACATTGCATTGACCATGTGAGCCACCAGAGCATTTCATCCCTAGATTCAAGGGAGTAATCTACTATTTTTGGCATGTGAAAGTGATTTTAGGGCAGTTTTTGGCATCTGAGAGTGATTTTAGGACTATTTTTGACATGTGAGGGTGCATTCCTTAAATTAGGGCCTTTTTCCCTAATTTTAGGGTCCTATCTTGCATGTTAGAGTTCATGGAGTGATTCTAAAAACTTAACTCCATCAAGGATAGATAGCGCCCTCCTTTGCTACTCTGAGTAGATTCCTCTCATAAATGAGTTATGCATGGATTAGATCCCTAATTTTAGGTAACTAATCCTCTAGTTGTCATCCTAGGTTAGTTATGAGCTAGTTAACTCATCTTTAAGATATTACATGGCTAACTAAGGGCGCCTAAGCTTTGAGTTAAGCCCAACTAGGTCTCCATGCATTAGTGAACAATTTGAATTGCTTTCTTTAGGAATTTGAATTACCTATATATATAACATTGTTCATTTTATTGTAAGTTAATAAAAAAATGGATCATGGAATAAGATTTAAGTGTTTTTGCTCCAAGATTTTTGCTCTCTTTAGTCTCTTTCTTTTTCCTTTGTAAAATTGCTCAGAGTATTTGTTGTTTTTGCTCCAAGATTTCTCTTTCTAGATCTAGTTGTGATCTTTTGCAATGATCACAATATTTTACAAAAATTTGATTACATGCACAGCATGGGTTCAAGGAAAAATCCACCCCAAAAATGCCATGAAAGAAAGCATATGAGCTTGCACACCTACAAAAAGAGATTCAACATCACAACAAAAACTATTATGTTAAACTTACACACGCATAGCGAACTCCTGTACAATGATTTTCAACTACCCTAAGCTAAAAGAAAAGGGATTCTCCAAAAGTACAATGATGCCTCAATAGAAAACCAATATCCAACAGCCATCAATTAGACTAAGTACTATAGGGATTTACAATTTTCCCAAACCATCAATTGTCACCCAAAAGAGGGCCCCTTCCACAAAAGCAGAGCAATTAAAAAGGGAAATTATAACCGAAACCATGTCCAAAACACTATTGCAACCCAACATCCCAAAAAACTATGCACAACTATTTCATCCTCGCCACACAAAGCAAAAGCAACATTTGTTGCACCTACTTTATGAAGTCTCCTCTTGACGACCAACCCTTGTGGGAGCAGAAGCCACCCCCATACCTTGGACTGAAAAAAAGAATGGGATTTCCAAATGGACAGACATCTCAAAAACTAGCGAGCCACAAGATCCTTCACCCCCCAACTTTTGTTCAAGTGAAAGACAATATCAACAAATTTGGATGTTTTTGTTTCCCAAATGTGTAGGAAGGACTTATGGAAGCATTCTGTTGTATTCATCTTTAATCACTATAAACATGAGCAAACTTTGCATATTTGGGGTCTAATGATTTGAATTCACTTAGATTTTTTTCCATGGAAAATTTGCTTAGTGAAACCCTCCAAATGCTTCCTCATATAATATGAATGATGACAGGGTTAGGGAGACAACACGTACACCTAACACCTAACCTTGGGGGACACAAGTGGATTCAACCTCAAGAGCTTCTTGACCATTATGGCTTCGGCATATCAAGTCAAACCACTTGAGTTAACGCTTGGGGTTTTTGGATTTGCATTGATGTACATGAATAAATTTTTTTCTTACAACTGACTTATTTTGTGTATTTTTAGTCGATCTAATCTTCAACCCAATTTTCAGTTGATTGTAGTGGTCAATTAATCCTTGGTCTGTCCCGATACTGGTTTTGATAACTTTGGATAAAACAAGGGCTAACTTTAGAACAAAATCAGCAGATAGATGTTAAGTTTAGCTCTCCTCGACTTAATGCCAGACATAAGAAGCATTAAGTTTAGCGTTCCTCGACTTAACGCCAGACATAAGAAGAAGAAGAAGAAAATATCTCAAGTTCGCTTGTGGAACTTATTGATAACAAAAGCCTTTATCTCTTTACTATTCCTGGGGCACATGATCAAGCACATATCCCACTTACTAAGCCATTTAATATTTTGCCACATCCAAGTCTTCTTTCTTTTGCATAATATGTTATTGAAGACAACCTTAGGCCATCTACCTTCTTCCATTTGCTCAACTCTTTTTAGATATAGTATGAGTCTCACCATAGTGATTGCTTCAAGTTCGCTTGTGGAACTTATTGATAACAAAAGCCCTTATCTCTTTACTATTCCTGGGGCACATGATCAAGCACATATCCCACTTACTAAGCCATTTAATATTTTGCCGCATCCAAGTCTTCTTTTTTTTGCACAATATGTTATTGAAGACAACCTTAGGCCATCTACCTTCTTCCATTTGCTCAACTCTTTTTAGATATCGTATGAGTCTCACCATAGCGATTGCTTCAATAGAAGCCACCCCCATTTCACTTAGCATGATCTCGCATGGAACTGAACTCTTAATTTTGAACTTGCTTGTAATCATGTGTTTTTGAATCTTTTCTATTTGCCTCCACTGTAAGTCAGAGGTATTGCTGGCCCATACTTCACAACAATAGAGAACAACCGGGATCACTAAGAGCCCAAAAAGGGTTTGCATAGTTTTCCACTCCCATAGCTCTGCCTCTCTGTATCTATTTTGGAAAGCATAAAACGCTTTCCAACCTCCAAGAGTTCTTTTTTTTCTGCAACTTTCCCAACTCAAATTTTTGTTGAAGTCGATTCTGAGGTACTTGTAATCTTCCACTTCTTCAAGGGTGTTGTCTTCAAAGTAGAACTTATGTTGTTTATGTTTTCTTTTGCTAGAGAAAACTACCACTTTCGTCTTGCTAGTATTTACTTGCATCCCAACTGTTCTACAAAAGTGCTCAAGGGAAATCAAGTGCTCTTGCTATTAAATTGAGCACATAGATCTGTGGACCAACACACAACTCACAAGATAGATCATACAATTTACTCAGCAATTGAAGAATGAAACAGTGAAAAAATGGCTTGCAACTGTGAATGCTTTCATTAATCAAAAGTAATTAGATAATTAATTACAATGAAGTACAATGGCTAAATAGCCTCATGCAATTCGAATCCATGTGAGGAAATTCGAATTGATTGGACTCTACTTGACTGAATGGTTAACTGACCTAGTCTAAATCATTATCGGAGTTCATCGGAGTTCAAAATCCAAACTCAAGTGTCTAATTCAGTGTTAACTAGTTTAACTGACTGAGGTAGGTGAGTAAATGCACCTAACCTGCACGCAACCATGCAATCCTAGCGTTAACTAAGTAGAACTGAATGCAAGGGACTAGAACTGAATGTAACTGACTTCTAACAAAGCTTGACTAGTCACCAACTGAACTCAACTGATGGAGGTTGGTATCGGCACTCCCAGTGGCTCCTAATTTGTAGGGATTGATCTAGGAGGCTCCTAAACCGATGCATGCAAGTGCAATCAGTGGCAATTGGCCTCAATTAGTGTTCCCCACACTTTAGTAACTGGTACATGTGCCCCAATTAGGCCAAGTGGACCCAATGGTGCTAGTGACTAAAATAGACTGAAAGGACTCTAGATTTAGACATACTCCTGATTTAGACATAATTAACCAAATTGGACAAGGGAGGATTATAATCCTAACACCGCCCGTGAATGCTAACTTGGACAATTTGTGGGCCCTGGTAACTAAGACCATAGGTCACCCATTACAACAAGTAAAGTAACTTCTTAACACAAGGAGCTGGGGAAAAAACCACATGGGAAAAAAGCCCCCCCCCCCTCTAACTAAGCAGGTAGAATCAGGATTCAAGTTTGAAAAACTTGAAAATATGTTGCTGCAATCTCTGTGATGTGGCGAAGCAGCATGCATGATGTTCTGTGCACAGGTATCCTGGGGCCTGGCATGTAGACTTCTCCATCTTCTCCCAAAATGATGATGGAAGGAAGGAGGAATGTAACCTTTGCCTCTTTCTGGATGAAGAGGTGTATGGTCCGCTCTATTCTTCTGAATGCAGTGTGATTGATCAACCCTTGCCATGTAGCATCTCACAGGGAGTTTGTTGCATCTCTCTGAAGGAGGTGAGATTGCATGACATAGCGCAAGGGTCTTTTCCTTCTGAGTGTCAGATGGATTTCCAGTCATCTTCCTAGCTTCCCGCTTGGGAGTAGGGACTAGATCGGGATCTAAATCACCTTGAATCTCAATCTCATAAACTGATACAACGGGTTCCGCAATACAAGTGTAAACTGCGAAAGAAGTAGATGGAATGTTTTTACCTTCCCTTGCAAGTGGCTGCTGAGAGTGCACTAGTTTTGAAAATGGCATGAAGTGTGAGAACTCATATGCCTTGGAGGCATGATTTGCAACACCCTTCGCTATGATGTTCCCAGTGGAGATATCTGTGATCTCCACTGAGTCAGAACCAAATATCACTCGCTTTGGAGAGCCAGTATGAGTCATCTGGTATACAGATAACAGATTTGCAGCTAAGGAGAGCACATAAAGCACATCTTTGAACTTTCCATGCTCAAGCTTGATAGACCCCTTCCCTTTGGCTTGAATTTGATTGTTATTACCCATCTGAATACTAGGACCATCAAAAGACTGCAAGGAAGAGAATGATTCTCTAGATGCAACCATATGATTGGAAGCTCCAGAATCAATGAGGAAGGCATGTGCTGTTGAACAGGTAGCCTTCAGTGCATGACATGTCTCCTCTTTTGCAATTTCCACTTGTATTGCAGAACCAGCTCAAAAAAAAAATTTGATCCAAGTATGGATCTATAGTAGGAGAAGTGCCTTGTCCTGCTGAGGCTCTGATACCATATTAAATTAAGCACATAGATCTGTGGACCAACACACAACTCACAAGATAGATCATACAATTTACTCTGCAATTAAAGAATGAAACAGTGTAAAAATGGCTTGCAACTGTGAATGCTTTCATTAATCAAAAGTAGTTAGATAATTAATTACAATGAAGTACAATGGCTAAATAGCCTAATGCAATTAGAATCCATGTGAGGAAATTCGAATTGATTGGACTCTACTTGACTGAATGGTTAACTGACCTTGTCTAAATCATTATCGGAATTCAGCGGAGTTCAAAATCCAAACTCAAGTGTCTAATTCAGTGTTAACTAGTTTAATTGACTAAGGTAGGTGAGTAAATGTGCCTCACCTGCATGCAATCATGCAATCCTAGCGCTAACTGAGTAGAACTGAATGTAAGGGACTAGAACTGAATGTAACTGACTCCTAACTGAGCTTGACTAGTCACCAACTGAACTCAACTGATGGAGATTGGTATCGGCACTCTCAGTGGCTCCTAATTTGTAAGGATTGATCTAGGAGGCTCCTAAACTGATGCATGCAAGTGCAATCAGTGGCAGTTGGCCTCAATTAGTGCTCCCCACACTTTAGTAACTGGTACATGTGCCCCAATTAGGCCAAGTGGACCCAATGGTGCTAGTGACTAAAAATAGACTAAAAGGACTCCAGATTTAGGCATACTCTTGATTTAGACATAATTGACCAAATTGGACAAGGGAGGATTATAATCCTAACACTTGCAAGCCAAGAGCAGACTTAGCAATCAAAATAAGGTCATCTGCATACAAAAGAAGCCTTATCACAAACTCACCCACGAGGGCGCCATCCCCACCCTCTAAGTTTAACCACTCTTCAAGTTTGTGAATATATAAGCCAAAAAGGGTAGGGGATAATGGACACCCTTGCTTGACCCCGATATCACTTATGATATAAACATTCCACCGTGGAATGTTTAGGTCTAAAACCTACTTGTCGTTTAGCACACTTGTCCCTTTCTTCTGCCCACTTGTTAATTCTATTTTCTAGCATACTTCCAAATAGCTTTGCAAACAAGGGATTTATTATTATGGTCCTATAGTTGGAGGGATCGTTGACAACTCTGCTCTTGAAAAGAGGTATTGCGAGGCTAGTTGTCCAATCTGTAGGGAATCCCTGCTGAATGATGTTGTTGAAGATTCCCGTAATGTGAGGTGCAAGAGTTTTTGAACTCCACTTTAAATATACAGCTTGAAGTTCTACTAAATCTTTGGCTTTTCCAACAACCAACTTCTTAATACCCACCTCAATCTCTTGCACGATGAAAAGCTTAGTAATGGTGGTGGTGTTGACTAAGGGGGGAGGGGGGTCAACCTTAGGATTTCGCTCATAAAGTTGCCTTGCATACTCAAGCCACTGGTCCACTATAATATTATTTTCTAGTTTACTTCTTGCTCGCTTGAAGTTCCTTCCAAAATAGTCTAGGGTTATTTTTCCCAAGGAAGATTAGTTCTTCCCTCCTTGAGACCATGAAATCAACTCTTTTCTTTCTTAAAATCTGCTTGTAGCTTTTTAAGTCTTTTTCTTTCCAGTTTGACTCTCTCTACCTTCTCGTTGCTTTTTTGCACTCCTCATCGAACCAAGCATTAACAAGAAAGCAATTTGTTTCATGTTTCCTATTCTTTGCTCTTTTGCATTTTGTCAGAGCCCTTTGAATTAAATTAGTTAGCTGCTGATTATTAAAGCCTTGAGACAGAATTCCCTCCCTCTTACAAAGCCTCTCTAGTGCCTTCCTAAAGATATTACAGTTTTCTTGAGTCAAAAGAATTCTGTCCTTTGCCGGAGGTTGCTGAATGTGCTGATTTTTTGTCCCAAACTGCTGCTTATCTGTCCAAGAAAGACTTAGATAGATCGGTTTGTGATCAGATTTTAAATCCCAGAGCTGTTCACCAATCATAACTTCCTCCATTTTTTCGCATAAGCCATGGGAGCAAATTGCATAGTCCACCACACTTGCTCCATTGTAAGTATTACAAGTGGAATTACCAGAATTTATCCACAAACCATTGCAAATTACTAAATCAAAAGTTACACATAAGGTAAGAGCTGTTCTCCAAAGAGATTGCAGCTTTTGTTGTCCTTTGAAATTCTTGTCCATTGATGATTTCTTTATTGTCGTTAGAGATATAAGAATGCTAAGAAGATGACGACATCGGAATTTATCTCGAGACCAATAACAGAAATACCTTGTATATTTTTAAAGAACAAATGTATATAACGATCTAAGCCTAGAGAATGGATGTGCAGCAGTACCTCAACTTTATCGGTTCCACTCTTCGAGTCCTTGCTGGATTTATTGCCCTTGGGCTTATTCGCTCTTCGTTTTAACTTTATACTACGCTTTATCGGAGGATTTTCCAGCTTCAGCGATTTCTGCTCCCGGCTAACCGTATCGGAGTTAAATTGAACGGTAGAACAGCGAGCCCGATTGAGCTTAATGTTTGACACCGTTTCTGAACTTGTTGCCCTTCCTGCTTTGCTGAAATGTTTAGATGTGAGCTCCATTTGCAGCATCGTGGAATTCTCCGCCGGGAGGCATGCCATGTTATGTTTCTGGAAAGAGTTTTTGCGATTTGGTGCATTCTAAGGTGCGTGAGATTGCATGTGGGCTGCATGGTCAGAGGACATTAAGTAGGTCACCAACGACACCTACTTTTGTCATGTAGCGCGACACTGTGGTGTAAACAAGGTAACTTTTCAATGAACTATTGGCAAGGGAGAGTAGTCAATTCGTTAGTCGTTTTGAACTTTTCGGTGGATTTTTAAAATAGGAATTTTTTTCGTTAATCTGAATTTTAAATTTGGAAATTTTTAATCATTCTTTTAATTCACAAATAGATTCATATTATTAAATACTTTTTTTTCAATGTATAAATGAATTAAGCATTATTAAATATCTTTAGGTATCATGATTATATAAGTTTAACAATTATTATATGTTTTATCAAGAATTAATATAACATTTTTAAAAACCTCCAACATTGAAAACTTCTAACATTTACACTAGTGCATTGACAAGTGTAGTGAGATCCACAAGAAGTTTGTTGGTTCTTAACTTTCCCCTTAAATAGAGGTTACAAACAATTTTTTTGGTCTCTAGGAGTTTCTCATACTACTTTTAAACCAAAGAACCATATGCTCAAATATTGAGAATGCTTTTGAGTAATTTAGCATTAACTCTCCATGCTCTTTAGATTCCCAAAGCCATGTGATTCTTGAGATTTTGGATCCTCAAAGCCATGTGAATCTGTGATTCTTGAGATTTTCAAGGGAGTAAACTAATCTTATTGCAAAAGTGTCTTTTTTCTAGCCTCTCCTTTACATTTACTCTGAACTTAAAATAATGTAAAAGCCCTCTCAACAAAATCAGAGTAGCCATAATGGATGCTCTCAAATTTCAATTCTTCTGTTATATCTTCATCCCTAATAAACGAATGTCATTCTCTCAATCTTCGTATCGGGAATCACTATCAACTTGCAATCCATCATCTTTCCAGAATGAGAAACATGTTCGTCATCAAATCATAGTCACCATCACTGGTAATTTCTAAGACCATCTATGTAGAATACTCCTCCAATGTATCTTTCTAATTTTAGTCTTCTAAGATTGGTGTATGTACCAACTCCAATAGCATCAACATTAATAGGACAAACAACCATACAAACACTCTGACCAATTGCTATAGTGTTGTTCACATTGCAAGTGTTATCATCAGCTGCCACTGGAAACCTAGTGTTGAAATCCCTCTTCTCAATCGCCTCAGAGAACCAAACCTCGCAAGAACTAACATGTATAGCCATAGTAGCATCAATATTGTAGAAGTTTTCATCAACAACATACTTCAGTTAAAACATTTTCTTCTTCACAAGGTTGACTTAGTAAATTAATTACACAATTCAACGAAGAAACATCCAATAGTATAAGTCGGCTATGGACACCAACATAATCATCTAGGAAAATTCTAGGTCATCATAATGTGACTTCATACTTTCTAGCAGTTGTTGGAATTTTCACGTAGATGCTATGAAAAATTCCTTTGCCACTGAAGATTGAGGCACCTTAGTACATTTATCTCCTCATACCTCAGGATCTCTTTTATTCACATCTTCTACTTGAATGATTTCAATTATTTTTTGTCATCTTCAACTTGTGTATCAACCCTCATAACTTCTTCCAATGGTACTGATGCCCTCTTTTTCTTTGGTTTTCTTCTTTAGAATAACTTCCTTGGCAAAAAATTCCTTGATGTTCAAATACATTATGCCATTCTTCAGTGTACATTTCTATATGGATTTTGGTTCTTGTAACCTTCTTGAACTAAGGAAAAATTCAAATGATTAGTGTTTAATTCATCTATTCTATGTTCAATATCATCAAAATCATCATCATCGTCTTGATATCTTCCCTATGCTTGCATCGTTGCTCTTACAAATTCCCAACAATTTACTTTTCATTTTCAGCTCGACTTCCTTCAGAATTGCTAGGGCACCTTCCATAATATTTTTCCTAATCATCAATTATTTCCTTCTTCTACCCTAACCTACTTATTGTAGCTTACAAATATGAGAATTAATTGAGAGGACTGAGAGAATTATCTCTCAAAACTTCAGCATGCCAAACGATCTATGTGTTATTTTCAAAATTGATAGTCTTTTTTTTCAATCATCATACTGCCCAACTTCAAGATAAGAGGCTTGCTCTGGTTTCCTAAAATGTGACCTGTATTTCCATCATCAACATGTAGTGTTAACCCACTAACTTCCTTCTTTGGTTCTTCTAATTTCCTTTTCCATGATTTTGTGCACTTTTCTTTATTTTGTTTTCCAATGGTACTCCTTTCTCTGTTTTGAGCATATAGGGTTACCTAACATTTTTCTTCATTCTTATTTTCATGTTTTCTCTTCCATAATTTAATGGATTTATTCTTATCACTGATAATATCATTTTCTTTCATGGAAGACTCTATCGTGCTTCTACAGTCACGAGATTTTTTGCCAAGGTTGTTACATTTATAACAAACTATATTTAAAGATGCAATATTGCCATTCTTGCAAACTCTTGCACTATGTCCATACTTGTTACATTTCCAGTACTCAATATTTTAATTCATCAAGGGTGCAAAGGAATTATAATTCATGTTTGATGCTTTGTATTCTACTCAAGTAGACACTTTCAACACTTCCTCTACAGTTCACTGCCTTATGAACAAATTGATTACAAGAGAAACAGTAGCTAGAAAATAAGCGTTCATACCTGGTTTTGTAAGGCTACCTTGAAGGACTAGGGGAGGTAAGTGCAGGGGGGGTAATTTTCAATCCTGGAGGAAATTTTGTTATTTCTTTTGCTTGGGGTCCTGGAATAAAATCAAACAATGAGGTAGAATGGATAGTTCTTTATCATGGTCTATAATTAACTTTGACCTTAAGCATCTCCAAGCTAGTGGTCTTGGGTGATTCTAGGTAGATGATTCAGAAAATGAGGACTTAGTATGCAAAGGGGACCTCTAGATGTAAAAGGATTTACAATCAGATATTCCATCTTAATAAACCTTCAAAAGTTGTATACCTCCATGTCCTACGGGAGAACAATGATATTGTCAAAAAATTAGCAAATAAAGGGGCAAGGTCAAACCAAGGAGTGGTGCCTTATGCCAACAGAGATAAGAAGGCTAAGTATGTACTTTGATATTTCAAATAGTTTGTTTCTAAGCAACACTAAAAGGTTGGCTCTATCTCGAAATGTTTGGTTCAATTTCTCTTGGATGGAGGGGACACGTAGGTTCTTGCATGGTGGGTGTGTTCCCCCAATGCTTGACCGCCTATGCATTAAAGGAGCCTTAATTGCTCTAGTACTCCCGGTCCTTGAAGGCAGTGTTTACACATGAAAAATGGAGGGGATGTCAAGTAATCATGATGGAAGTATCCTGAATTTCCTCATTCAATCAGTGGAGGTAGCAACAGAGAGCATATTGCAAGGAGGTGCAGTGAACTAGGAATTTTGTGACATGTTCGAATCTTTTCCCCTTTCGACTGTGGGTGAATTCTCCTCTCAGACGATGGAAAAGGATGCATCGAATGGTTGGGAAGAATGTTATGCTAACATGAAGAATGGAATCGAAGACTTCAAGTTCATTTATTCATAACTTTAGAAGCAATTGGTAAAGGAGTTCAGGAAAACAAAGAGGCATTGTTTGATATTAGATACATTTCGAACGAGCTTTCTTGCTATGACTCAAAAATTGATGATCTAGAGAGGAACTGAAGGGAGTGGTGGACATTATCAAGGATGAAGTGTTGGAAATGACAAAAATGATGCAATGCAGTAACTGCCAGGAGTATCTAGATGATGGCATTCGTCCAATGGAAGAAGCCTTTGTCACGCAACCTGCCTTTGGTCTTGCAATCGATAAGAAGCAATAATTATGGCCCTCCCCAGATTTTCTAAATATTTTTTTGTATTTTGTTAAAACAACAGTATGTAAGGGTTAATCCCTCTTGTATTATGGTGAATTCCAGGAAGCAATTCAGGAGTTTATGCAAGATAAAGTTAGATATAGTAATAGTTTCCTTTGCTCAGACTTCTTCAAAATCTAGAATGCTCCTTTTTAGCTCTGTAATGAATGGTTGTGCACATAATTTTTATAATTAAATAGTTTTAAGTTTCTTTATAATAAAAAAAGGCTACCTTGAAAGACATGATCTTCTAGAACTACTTTTGTTGTCATTCTTATGTGAGCCATCCAATTCTCCTTATATGTTATATTCTCTTATGTCATGATTCCTAAGATCATTAGTTTAACTCTTTGGCTCTTTCTTTACTCGATTTATAGAGTTTGATTAATAGCCAATGCTAGTCTTATCAAATGGAGATCTTTGATAGTTTAGAATATTATCTAGAGTTATTAAACTCTTTTCAAACTTCAAGTTTGCAGTGACTGTCTTTTCCAAATGTAAGCATTGTGGGATTGATAAGAAGGAAGAACAAGGTGCTCTCAATTCTGAGCAAAATCGGCCTAAAATTCTCAATGTTTGTATCTACCTTTCACTCTAGGAGACTGACTACTCATAATTGGTGAATGCCATCCCTTGATGCCTTCACAGAGTCTCTAATCCAAGAGCAAGACAAGATGATACATATGGGATCTCTCAGAGCCTCTCCAGATCAAGCTCTCTTAGATGGTGAGACAAGGAATGTGCAAGCAAGGAGGAAGTAGAAAGGAAAAGAAAAGAGGAACACTAAATTCAAACCTAAGGAAGAGCTTGATCCATCCAATGAAGCCTCATGCTTTAGGAAGGAAAAACATCAAAGGTCTGATAAGGGCAAGTGCTCCTACTATAAGAAAGGAAACCATACAAAGAAATATTGTATGAATAAGACAACATATCATATGACAAATCTCCTTGAGCAACACAATATTTCCCTCCCTGAAGGCGCAAGGAAGGCTAACTCTAGAGACAAGACTGAAGATCATGATGAGAGATGCCATGCACTAAAGGCTAGTTGTTCAAAATCACATGCCTTCCTCATTTATTCAGGAGCCTCCCATCATATGGTTGCATCCAGAGAATCATTCTCTTCATTACAACTTATCGATGGTCTGAGTATTCACATTGGTGATGACACTCAAATTTGAGCTGAAGGAAAGGGTTCAATCAAGTTAAAGCATGGAGTGTTAAAAAATGTACTCTATGTTCCCTCCTTATCTACAAATTTGTTATCTATGTACTAGATGACACATACTGGCCCACCAAAGCAATTAGTATTTGGTCCTGACTTAGTGGAAATCTCATATATCTCAACTGGGAAGATTAGAGTGAAAGGTGTTGCAAACCATGCCTCCAAGGCATATGAATTCTCACACTTTCTGCCATACTCAGATCCAGTGCAATTTCAGTTGCTTTCAAGGTAAAATTATTCTACCTGCACCTTTTGCATATGATAATGTTTCCATTAATGTTTCGGATTAAGAATCTGAATCATAGGACAAAGTTAAATCAGCTTATGAAAATGAAGATGAAGTTCATAGTGATCTAGATGCAAGTCGAGTCCCTACTCCCAATATTAGGCCTAAGTGGGCTCAAAAGGTTATTGAGGCAACTAGGAACATGACTGGAGAGCCATCTGATGTGAGGAGAACAAGATCCTAGTTTCAAAAATAAATCCTTGTGCTATGTCAAGCAAATTTACTTCTTTCGGAGAGGTTCAACAAGATCCCAAAGAGATGTTACATGATGGTAAGGTATAATCAACAATTATACTCACTAAAGAAAAAATTGGATCATGTCACTCTTCCTGAAGAAAAAAGAGACAAAGGCAACATTCCTTCTCCTATCTATCATCATATTGGAAGAAGATGGAAAAATTCACATGCATAACCCCAGGAAACTAGTGCACACGAGAACCATCACTCTGCATTACTGCTCCACAGAGATGTAGATTGCAAAAAACATTTTCACAAATTTTTACCCAAGAAGAAATTGTTTCTCTTAGTATGAAATCTTGTTCCTGATTTTCCTACTTATTTTGAGGGAGGGGGGGGCAGGGTTCCCATGAGATTTTCCCCATTTCCTCGGTTTTTTTAAGCAGTTATTATTTTTTGCATTTAGATTGTGTGGGTGACCTTTGGTCTTAGTTTCCAGGGTCCAGGTTGTCCAACGTCAGGATTAAGGGGGTGCGTTGGGATTATTATTAATCCTCCCTTTGAACACTTAGTCTATTTGTTCATTTTCCTAGCTTAGGAGGTCTCCATCACTTGACTAGTGCATGGGGGAACACCTAGGGTTCGCCTACCACTTACTGCGCCTCTTTGCATGAGTTTAGGAGTCCTAGGGATTAATCCCTATATTTTAAGAACCCACTCTGAGTGCCACCAACTGTCTCTAGCAGTGACTACAATAGGTACTTAGTTATGTTCAGTTATGCTTTGATTCCCGTCAGTTAGTTCACTCTCAGTCACTCTAGCGCTAGTTTCCATGATTCAAGGGAGGTTGGGCGCATTTACTTACCTACCCTCTTTAGTTAACTGATTGTAGACTGATCCAAAGTTGCATTAGTGAGCGCTAGTGGTGATTTTCCCACACCAATTTAGCTCTAGAGTCATTCCAAGTTGGTAAATTTAAATCCTATCTTAGGTATTCAAATTCTCCTATATGCATTACCATTGTATTACTTAATTATATACTGATTAATGGATTATGATTCATTATTTCAATTATTGGTCTCATGAGTGTTTTTTTCTCTTCCATGAATTATTGATATGAGTTTATCAATTGCTTCTCTCTCTTATATAATTCTCCATTTGAAATCTGCAGGCTGATGATCCACAGTTATTACCTATAGGTGATCCGATAGTTCACTCTACAGTTCTAGTAGTTGTTGTTTGTAGTTTCGGTAGTCATGAATTACAGGATTCAATGGTCTTGGTAGTTGTTGTCTACAGTTCTAATAGTCACAAGTTACAAGAATCATCGGTTCCTATAGTGCCTGATCCATTACTAGAAGTTTGTGGTTCCTGCAATAACTTTGTTGCGTGGTTTGCATGATCTCTCAAGCACACTTGTGGACCCGTGCTGACCATTTTACATATGATCAATACTTTGTGTACCCATCGCAAGAATATGAGCCAACCAATGATTTGGTCACATAATTTTTCCTTTTGTAGTTTTGGTATTTAGCTTATGCAATTCCTATAGTATGGATGAGTTTTGATAACATTATAGGATTACCATAATTCCTATAATGGGGTATTGCATTCTTGTAGTTGTGTTATGGTAGTGAACCTTACACTGTTGTTCTAGTAATTGAGTAGCTTTCAGTAATAACTGGGTAACTACCAAAAGTCTTGTACATGATTCTTTTTTGTCTATGATGTGCAAATGAAATGAACCTTATTAGTGTTTGAGCAAAATATGAAGAAACTTGAACTTTAAAACTTTATTCCACAATTACAGTACAGATAGATCTCATCAATATTCCAAAGACATAAATAAATCAAACCATAGAACACAAGATATACCCTGGGAAAACCCTCCACTGATTCAGAGGATAAAAAACCCAACAAACAATCTTAGAGTATGATTGATAATCAAGAGAGAATTATTACAACACACTAGCTTGTTTCTTTTTCGAGAGCATGAGAGAGTGGAGATCAAATGGAACACTATGATAGTCTTTCCAAGTGCATAGCACTTTAATAACAAGCTAGAAACTAGTCAGAAAATGCATGTAGTGAATGGTTGCATGATTTAGTAACTTATTGACACTGTGAACATTGTTACATCTTCAACTATGTGCCCCCACTGACTTGGTGCCAAGTTGGCACTTCATAATTATCTCCCACACTGAAGATATGCACCCTCCATTAATTCACTGAGTTTAGTTGCCTCTAACTGAGTTGTTAATTGATTGAACTGAACTAAACTGAATGGAACTACATGTAACTGAATGTAACTGAGCTGAACTGAATGTAACTGAACATAACTGAATGTAACTAAATCGAACTTAATGTAATTGAACATAATTGAATGTAACTGGACAGAATTGAATGCAACTAAACAGAGCTGAATGTAACTGAATAGAATTGAATGTAATTAGACAGAACTGAATGTAACTAAACATAACTGAATGTATTTGAACAGAACTGAACGTAACAAGTGTTTCTCCATTAGTGTCATCTTTAATAACCACTTTTCATAAATTAAGGAGTTGATTCCTTAATTAACTTAACTTTGTTTATCATAACAAAGACTTAATTGATGTCTTATAATTTGAGTTCACGTGGAGATATACATGGGAAATTCAAATTTTCTCTCTATCTCTGTGTTCATATTAATTACCTTAGCATGGTCCATATGTGTTTCACTAATTAATCATTTATATCCTATCATACTCATAAGATTGTTTCCGAACCTATGATCATATGTATTACCCTGGGTCATATAGCCACATGCTAAAGTAAATCACTCTAGGGGTAGGCGATCCCTAAATGAGACGTGTAGCACATGTTGACCATGACTAGCCATACATCACATAGTATATCCACTTTACATAGTAAAGTACACCACCTCACAACATGAGGATATTTGTAGAACTTGATATTACTCACAAGTCTACTATCTTGATATTACTCACAAGACTCCTCTTGATATTACTCACAAGTCTACTATCTTGATATTACTCACAAGACTCCTCTTGATATTACTCACAAGCTTTACAACATCACCACCTCAATAATATGAGGATATTTGTAGGACTTGATATTAATCACAAGTCTACTATCTTGATATTACTCACAAGACTCAACTTGATATTACTCACAAGATTTACAACATCACCATCTCAATCATATGAGGATATTTGTAGGACTTGATATTACTCACAGGTATTACTGTCTTGATATTACTCACAAGTCTGGAGAATGACTCTTGATGTTGTAATCTCAACAAACCTGTTCATACATTCTTCAACTCCCACAACTTAAGATAACGGTACTAGTAGCTATAAAGACTTCATGTAGACATCTCACTTCTTGTCTTGGAATTAAGGACATTGCACTTCAAACTTCTTGACATCAATTACAACAATACTTCAACAAAATTTATGTTGGTTCAAGCCATGCGTTGATTTTAAAGGGTCAAATTTGATTTAGGTGTGATAAGGGAGATATTTTAAACTTATCAATGTTTCTAATTCACCAAGACCATATGAGTGCAAGATGAAGAGCATACTTTAAGGAGAATAGTTTTTAGGTCCCTTAGTGTGTAATTGAACTGAACACATGCACGTGT
This sequence comes from Pseudotsuga menziesii, assembly GCA_001517045.1. Lineage (NCBI taxonomy): Eukaryota > Viridiplantae > Streptophyta > Pinopsida > Pinales > Pinaceae > Pseudotsuga > Pseudotsuga menziesii. Next base: position 111,779 of record LPNX010549269.1, read on the forward strand.
GATCAGTAATGCTCAAATTAAATAATACTTTGCAAATAACTTTATGAGAAAATGAAGTAAGGAGATACTAACATACCTGAATTAGTTATTACCTCTTTAAATGATTTCTTTGTAAAGTGTGACTACTTTTGCAACATGAAACTAAACACAAACAAAAGTGAAATGGGAGGTATTTCTCTCTTTGTGGTCATTTAGATCACTTTATAGTTGCAAGGCAAATATAATACTAAGATTGCAATAGTTTTTAGGCCCCTTATTTGTGTGAATAGTGGACTTGATCTAAAGTGATTTAAACAAGAAAGAAATACACAAGCGACTTAGAGTATAAACTTTTGCAAGGTAACTCATGCGCCTAGACTAATAATTTCTTATAACTTGAAATCAATTGTGATAATATATTCTTGTGTAATCTAGGAGGTTGTTTGAGATTTTCAAGTTCAATTCCTAGCAAAAAAAAATTGCAAAAGATGACTTTGGCCCCTATTTAAACTAGGTGAGTTTAAAGCCTAAGGAAGTAAATAAAACAATTTGCAGTTGATTTTAATTCTTAACCAATATGAACAACCATGTGGACTGAATTTGTGAATCAAAGCAAGTTGTAAAAACTAAACTTTTGAAAATCACATGGGTATTGGGCTATTAGTCATGTGCCAACGTATCTTACTAGCTAAACTAGTCACATGGAAAAAAACATTCAGAAAATTATACTCTTCACCCACATAACAATGTAGGGGAGAGGTTACAATACTTATGTGGGATGTTTATGTAGGTGTGAACATAGAGGATGTGTCAAATAAAAAGTCGGGTGTTTTTGCACGGAACAAAAGATTAGATCCATGTAGTTGAGAAAAAGTAGAAATTGGATCTTCAATCTGCAAAATTCACTAGTGGAGGGTAAAAACAACAAGGTAATGATCACGAAAGAGCCCCAAATCATATATTAAACAAAAATACAACCTAAATACATGCAAATTTAAAAGAAAACACAAATTGGAGTCTCCAATACTAATGTGGGAAAAATGGCCCAAGTGTGGGTGATCCTCCCTTCCCTTACAGGTTGTAGGTAAGGAAACAGTGTGAGTTGATGGCAGTATGTCCAATAAACAATGGTGAAGCTATTAAAGGAATAACAACACACACAATGATAACATGGAATATAAAACTATCATAAATGATAGAAAAACACAACAAAGAGATGAGCTTCAACCAAATGTTTATGTCCAATGGAAAATATTGAATACAATGGTCTCACCTATGAGATTGTTGCTTGAAAATGGTATCCAACAATCCATTTTGTAGGGCCATTTGATTTCTCTCTAATTTCTTGCTAACTAACTTGGGATGATGAAAGATAATACTTGCTTCTCAAGGAAGAATCTTAGTGAGCTTGGAATGCCAATTATGACAAAAATGTGGTTGAAAGATGATTCTCTCAAGTTGATTCTTGCAGCATAAGTTTCTCTTGGTTTCTCCTTATGAAATGTATGCTCATGTATTTGTTTTGTAGGTCAAATGGAGGTCTTCAAACAACTAGTTCTTCATGTGAATAATCCCTCTCATGAAATGGCTTCAAGGTACATGTATGGGGGATGTTGAATTCCCAAATATGTGAAGGAAGCTAATTCAAATTCCTTGGAGCCAAAACGTGGTTGCAAATCCTTGAATGTGTTGCAGAATTTAGTGGTCCATGCACTGGTACATCCACATGACTTTCAAAGGATTTTCTGCATGGTTTGACGCATTTTTTCTTTCATGAAACTGTGCACTTTCCCTTTAACAAATCCACATGGTTGGCTAGAGTATGACTCAATTGCTTCACTACTTTGTTTCATATGATGATTTTATTGATGAAGAATCCCTATGAGCTGCATGTTAGATGTCGATGGTGTTTTTTTGCAATAATTACTTAAATGTCGCATGTCCAGGAAATTAAGGTTATAACAGGGTGGAAATTTGGGGTGGGGTCAATCTTGAATGTGTCGCTCATGGGATTTTCAAGTAGTTTGAGAGACATTAAAAGCACAAAAAATATTCCATAGTCAAGAGAGTGTGTAAGGTTGAAGGGGTCGATCTAATATGTGTCACTCCTTTCACTTCCAAATAGTTAAGAGAGGTAAAAAGCACCAAAAATCTTCACGTGTAGTTATGGGGTGAAAGCACTAGAAACTCTTCCTATAGAGTTGAGAGAGGGCGAACCACCAAAATGCATGGGAACCAAACTTGGGCCAATTGAGGTTGTAGCATAGTGGTTAGAGTGAACCACTGTACGATAGATGACATGCCACTAAGAAAAGGGGAAAAGGAAGAAGGAAGTGGAGGTTCCCCTCAATGGTTTACAAGACAAAGGGGAGCCAAATGGGTAGGGTGAAGGAAAGACAAAAAAGAACTAGCTTAAATATTAATATCAAGTTTATGTTTACCTATGGATTTAATAAGTTTTATAAGGGTACTTCTCTTAGGTTTCAAGTTTTTTTAACAATATAGGCTTCCAATGTGTAGAAAGACCAACAAATTGCATACAATGAAATTATAAATAAAAATATATCCAAAGAAGACAATAGGAAGAGGAATGAACACGCCTAAATTGAGAAGATTCTTTAACCTTTGGTGAATCCAAGGAAGAGGATGAAGTTCTCACTATGCTCCAACCCACCACCATTATCCTCTCTCTGTACAAGAGCAATATCACTAGATAGTATATGAAATTGACCTTAGTTGTAGGTGGTATCCCTATTGAAAGGGGGTTTAAGAGGATTGAAGAGAAACATCCAAGGTCAAACCTTAGATCAAACTCAACCATTATATAAAAGGGGGTGAATTAAAGCTACAATGAAGATAAGTGCCTATTGTGAGGGAGTTGATGGACATTGTAGGGTCAAGTAGTTCAAGCGCTTAAGTACAAGGGGAGTACAATCCTATAAAATATCTAGTAGAGTTTTAGTAAGATCTTAAGAACCAAAAGTGGAACCCAATATAAGTTGAAAATAAGGTTATTTTTAGGCCAAACAAACCCACAAGGGTGTACACAACATGACAAGTAACTGTTGAGGAAAAGTTCAATGCCTCAACCACTAATCCATGAGTTAAGCAAAGGGACCTAGTTAGCTTATACAAATACATGGTTTTTTCACTACAATGGTACTCTCTGATCCACTAATTTGTAGAAGATAGGCTTGGATTTGTGGTACAATCTATATATTTATTTTACAACTTCCAAATAGCATTCCAAGGAGTGGACTAGGAAAGAGGAGATCACAATTGACTCTATTAAACATTGCGTCCACTAAAAAATGGCTATGTGGATGTTGGGAACCTTAAAAAGGGATTCACTAACTAACCAAGGTGCACCAAATCAAGCATGAATGTTAATGTCGAACCAAGGTAAGGAAGAGAGTGTCCACCTAAGGAATCCATCTAGGAATAAACATGATCAAAGTATGACTAAACAAAACAACAAAGAGAAGCTTGTTGAGGCAATAAAAAACAAATGAGAAAGGATATCCATACTCCTAGGATTAGGCAAAGGAATAAATAAGAGGATATTACCAACACCAATAATATGTCATGAGATGATGGGAGCCTCATTGTCATATTTAGGTTTTGAGTGCGTGGATGCAAAAAAAATACACCACATATTGCCTCCATGGCAAGATACATTATCTATGGAAGGGATGGCATCAAGGTGATATGCAAAGAACACATGACATGCAAGAATAATGAATAACAAAGCATGTAATAATAACAAAGAGAAAACAAAGCGTGTAAAAATAACAAAGAGAAAACAAAGCTTGTAACAATAACAAACATGGTGGTACAGAAGGAGGAAGCCTTATAGAAAAGTTATAGAACAATTTATGCCTTAACATAAAGAGGGAAATATCTCATGTGGAAAGGTAAATGTCATCCAAGAGGTCTTCTTGCCTAGAAATTTGGAACACCATTAAAAATCCACAAAGCATTGGTTTATCCCACAATACTGAGAGGGGGGGGTGAATCATTATTGTCTTTTTCTTTTTAAAATCAAAACACACAATGAATCAAACATGTTAAAACACAAATTTTGTCATGGAAACTTTAAAAATAAAACCACCAATTCAAACTCATTAATAAGATGAATCTACAAAATTGCTTTATCCGCTACTACAAAAAGGATGCAACAACACCCTGGGCTTATTCCTGCTACAACAAACAAGGATGCTACAACACCCTAGTTTTATGTCTGCTACAACATAGAAGGATGCTACAACACCCTGTGCAGTCTTATAGTCTACCCTAGGGTCACCCTGACACACTGGATTGATTTTTATCAACCTACTATTCACTTCTTGGACTCTGTCATTCACAATCATAGAGACAATTACTTTCTTCAACACTCTGTCAATAAATACTCTCACATTTAATGCGGATGTCTCTCTTCACAATTTTTGGACGCACCTCTTCATAGTTGCGGACACACCTCTTCACCATTGTGAATCCGCACAACAAGAATTCTGATTTGGTTAGCACAAACCTGGATTCCACAATAATTTCATAGACAGTCTCTTGGTTATACACCTGACTATTCTAATGGTAGAAATATTTCTTATGCATTGGATCTCTTAAACACCTCAATCAATGGTGGAGAACAAACCAAACTTAAATCGGTTTTACGATTTCGCTCCCATCCCGGTGGTTAACTCACCTACATGTTGAACCATCGAAATAACTTACAGTCATTGATCTAATCCATGCTTTCATCTGGACCGTCGAAGTATGTGACCCCTACCTAATTTCGCTAATCTCCAATTTGAATTTCTTCGTGCTAGTTCACCTAGCAGAATTATTTCCAGCCTTTGATCAAAATCCTCCTCTAATCTGCGCGGTTCAAACTTTAAGCGCATACCAAATTCCGCAGATTTCAAAAGTTCATTAACCCGTGCATGTTGAATCAACGGAATTTTTCTCCATCATAGATCTAATTCAATGATCAATTCTGACCGTTGATCTTGATCCTACTTGTTCCTTGCTTTTTGATCAATGAAATCTCCTGTAGCCATTGATCTTCATTCACCTTTAATTTCTACCGTCCGATATCGAGTTGTGAATTTTCACACTTTTTATTTCCGCATTCATCCTGAGCTGTAGATCTTATATCGGGTTTCTTCCTGACCGTAGATCTAGGGTAGGATGTGGATTTTCAAATTGTGACATTTCTCAAAATGTCTTTCTGCACTTAGCTTTCTAACTCAATCGTTCTGCACGGTTGATCTCCTGTGGGTTTCTTCGTGACCGTTGATGTTCCAGAATGTGGGATGTAGAGTGCAGGTTCTCAAAATCTCAAACGTTGCTTTCACACTTCTCCACCTTTCTTTTTTCGCACTAACCTTTCCACATCATCGATATTTCGTGGATGTCTTTCTGACTGTCAATCATCCAGATCATGGGATGCGGAGTGCGGGTTCTCAAAAACTCAAATGTTGCTTTCACACTTCTTTACTTTTCATTTTCTGCACTGTTGATCTCTCACATAAATCTTTTGGATCGCGGGATACAGAATGCGGAACTGTGACATTTCCCACATTCTTTTCGCGATTCTCTATTTTCCACTTTTCTACTTCAGCTTTCTAGACTTTCCTTTCCGCATTTCCTTTTCTATACTACGGAATGTGGAAGTCGAAAACTCAATGTTTCCAAAGACGAGCTTATGCTTCTTCGCTTTCCGAACTTTCCTTTCTGCACTTCCTTTTCTGTATTGCAGAATGCGGAAGTCGGGAACTCAAATTTTCACAACTTCGCCTTATAGCTTCCTGAGGTTCCAATTTCTATACTTTCCTCTCCACACTTCCTTTTTCACATTGCGAAATGCAGAAGTCGAAAACTCAACTTTTCATGACTTCGCTTATTTACACTCCGCACTTTCACACCCGCACTTCTTTTCTGAACCATCAATCTGCTTGCAGAACTATTCTCAGTGGTTTGATCTTGATTAACTGTAGAACTTCACCTCGTCCTTGTGTCCTTTACGGATCTTATCCTCAACTGTTGGATCTCGTGTAGGATGCTTTTTGACCATTGATTTTAGATCGAATGCAGATCTCACCATGACTTGCGGAACTTCATCATTTCTTTGTGGAAATCCTCTGTGATTGTTTGTAACTGTTTTGTCTATGCCATATCATCATCTATGAAATGTTATCATTTCCTTTGTCTTTCACTGAGCTTATCTTGCCATCATATCCACTGGTTATCATTTTTTCATTCGTGAACACCTTTGACATCAATGATAACTACATTCTCAACAATCTCCCCCTTTGGCATTGATGGCAACATCTAAGCATTCTCCCCCTTTGACAACAATGACAACAAGGATAACCTGTTAACCTGTTTAGAATTTCCTATCTTTCTTCTTTCTGATAACTCCCCCTGAGGTCATGCCTCTTTCTCTTACATCTAATGTAGTGAAATTACTCTCATCTATTGTCTAAGATGCTCAAAGGCTAATTTGGGTAACGGTTTGGTAAAGATATTAACAATCTGTGCTTTTGTGTCAACATATTATAGTTTGACAACTTTCTAAGATACCTATTCTCTTAGAAAGTGGTACTTGATTGGTATGTGTTTCGTTTTGGAGTGCATGACGGGTTTTTTTGACATATTAATAGCACTAGTATTTTCACAGTTTATTATTATTGCATGCTCATATTTAACAAGTAAATATTCTAGTGTATGTTTCATCAAAATAACTTGAGTGCAACAAGATGCAACAACAATGTATTATGCCTCAGCTGTAGAGAGTGAAATGGAGGATTGTTTCTTACTTGACCATGATACCAAGCAATTGCCTAAAAATAATGTTTCTCCACTAGTGCTTTTCTGATCATCAACACTTCATGCCCAATCTGCATTAGTAAATGCTTTTAAAGTGAAATCTTGACTTTTTTAGTACCATAACCCATACTCTAAAATGCCTTTTAAATACTTGAAAAATATTTTTATTGCAAGTACATGCGTTTCTTTAAGGCTTGACTAGAACCTAGCAACCAATCCTACAACTTGCATCACATATGGTATTGTAGTTGTCACATACAACATGCTACCTATCATGGATATATACATGGTGTGATCTACTTCCAGAGACTCGTCGTCCTTAATTAATTTACAACCTGTGATCATAGGAGTACTAACAGGTTTGGAGTATTCCATCGTAGATATCTTAAGCATGTCTTTGATGTACTTAGTTTGAGAGATAAATATTCCTTTGTCTGTTTGATAAACTCATAACCCCAAGAAAAATGTTTGTTCACCCAACATTGACATTCCGAATTTCTTCTTCATTTTAGAGACAAATTTTACACTTAGAATTTGTAAATTGCTTCCAAATATGATGTCATCTACATAAACAACAAGAATGACCATATTTTCATCTTTGATTTTTAAGTAGAGATTACTTTCAGTGACCCCTCTCTTAAATCCTTGTTGTTTTAAATAACTGTATAGCCTTGAAAACTAGGCTCTTGGAGCTTATTTAAGACCATAGAGTGCCTTTTTTAGTCTGCAAACATAGTCTCTTTTTCAGATAGTAGAAAACCTTCAGGTTGTTCAATATAAACCTCTTCTTCTATTTTTCCATTTAAAAATGCAAACTTAACATCTATTTGATACACTTTAAAATTTTTATGGCTTGAGAGTGCTAGAAACATTCTGATTGCTTCAAGTCTTGCCACAAGAGCATAAGTTTATTCAAAATAAATCCCTTCTGCCTGAGCATACCCCTTACATACTAACCTTGTCTTGTTCCTTATCACTTGACCATCCTGATTGAATTCATTCTTGAAAACCCATTTGGTCCCTATAACATTGTTGACTTTAGGTCTTGTGACAAGTTCCTAGGTCTCGTTTTTATGAATCTGATCTAATTCTTCATTCATGGCTTTGATGCCTTCATCATTCTTGCTTGCTTCTAAAAATTTCTTAGGTTCCACTATTGAGAGTAGGGCTTGTTCATTAAATGTTAGTTGTTTCCTTGTATCGACTCCAACATTTTTATCTCCTATGATCTGCGTTTCTAAATGATTCTTTTGTATCCTTCTAGATGGAGTTTTTGTATCATGTCTTGGAGAGTCTTCTTCACTTTCCTGTGTATCTTCCTTGTCTATTCCTTCTTCTTCATCATGACTACTTTGGTCCTCTTGCAATTCTTCCTTTTCTTCATTATTAGTATTTTCAACATTGTCATGACTTCTTTCTTTTCTTGGTTTTAAATCATCTACTCTTACGTCTACACATTCTAAAATCTTGTGTAACCTCTTATTGAAACATATATATGCCTTCTTGGTGGATGAATATCCTAGAAATATTCCTTCATCAGTCCTAGATTCAAACTTTCCAAGGTCATCCTCAATCCTTTTAATGTAACAACTACTGCCAAATACTTTGAAATATTTGACTGAGGCCGGTCTCCCATACCATAGTTCATAAGGGGTCTTGTCCTTATTTACTCTGAGTTGTCCTGTATTAAGTATATAGACAGCTGTGTATATATCTTCTTTCTAAAATGCATCTGACAACTTTGCTTCAATTATCATTGTTCTGGCAGCCTCTTGGACTGTTCTATTTTTCCTTTCAACAATGTCGTTCTGCTGAGGAGTTCTTGTAGCTAAAAATTGTCTCTTAATTCCATGTGTTTCACAAAACTCATTGAAATCATTTGAAGTAAAATCTCCCCCATTTTTGGATCTAAGACATTTGATCTTCATATGTGTCTCATTTTCAACCATTTCCTTGAAGATCCCGAATTTCTCAAAAGCTTCTGATTTTTCCTTGAGAAATGTCACCCAAGTCATCCTTGTGTAATCATCAATGAGCAACATGAATTAATACTCTCATTGCAAACTTTTATTTCTTGTTGGTCCACAGAGATCTATGTGCACCATTTCCAGAGGATGTGAAGTCATATGTTCTTTTCTTTTAAAACTGGATCTAGTGGGCTTCCCATGTTGACAATGTTTACAAACATAGCTTAGAGGTTTTACAATTTTAGGCAAGTCTCTTACAACTTCCTTCCTACTTATTTTGACAAGATTGCCAAAATTTAAGTGTCCCAACCTTCTGTGCCATAACCAGCTTTCATCAACCATACCCAGTTAACATTGATTTTCATTTTTCTAGGATGTACACATTGTTGGAATTTCTTATAGTAGTGCCAACAACTCTTCCCGAGTCCTTTTTCTTGATTTCACATATTTTTTGCTTTGATCTTGTTTTTAACAACAATTGTTCCTTTGCCAATTATCTTGGAGGACAGATTGTCTCCAAAGGTGACTTTTCCCTTATTATCTTTTAGTGTTATGAATTTGGTTGGATCACCAGTGATATGTTTTGAACAACCACTGTCCAAGTGCCATAGGTTTTGGTTTTCTATTGCACATAGAGCAATCATGGAACTTTTTTTTCTTCATTTTCCCTCCAATACTTGTTTTGTTTTGTGTCTTGAGACTTAATTGCAACAATATTCCTTGTAGGACCCCCAGTTCACAATCTCTTTCCATATGTCCATGGTTATTACATTTGTAAGACTCCATGTCATATTTTTGAATAAGTGTAAAAAGGTTATGATTTCCTTTTGGTTTATGACTTGATGACTTCTTCTTGTATTCATAAACCTATCTATTAGTTCCACAATTTAAGGCTTTATGACCAAAGTTATTACAGGAGTAACAGTGACCTAATAAGATCCGCAGATATTTATTTGGTCACTTGGGCACCATATTATTTCTGTTTTTATCTTGAGAGTTTAGGGTATCTTTCATGATCTCTTTCTTTTTAACTGGACTCTTTAGTGCTTCAACATAGCTTTTATTGCTTCCTCATTGATTAGTGAAAATGAAATTTTCTGGTTTCTTTTCTTTGACAAAACCCAAACCAGATCTATCATTTGATGGTCTTTGGATGTCATCTAGAATCCTTGAGTTGGTTTCAAACTTTTACTTGACAAATCCCTCTTCAAGCTTTTTCTTGAATTGTATGATCTCTTCTTCAAATTTCTCAGATTCTTGTATTCTTCTTTTGAGCTACAGGTTTAGATCTTCCTCAATCCTTTTGGCATCTAGAAGTTGAGCTTCCAACTCACTAATGATATTACTCGACTATTTGTTCTTTTTCCTGCATTTCTCAAGTTCTTCAGGAAAGCTAACAAGTTCATCTCTTAAGTCTACTACTCCTTCTTCATCCGAGTAATCATTTGAAGCTTGAGTATCTATACCCATGAATAGAATCTCAGTTTCCTCATCCTCGCTTATATCTGCATCTTTACTATCTTCCATGGTGTAGACAATTTTCTTTTCTCATAGGACTTCTTCTTGTTTCTTGCTTTACCCTTTTTGAATTTTGAGGCTTCTCTCCCATCATTATCATCTTGTTTAGGGTAAGTACCTTTAAATGCTGCTTCTTTTCTTGAAGATTCATTTAGTCTCGTTCTCATCTCATATGTGGTGAGGATCCCATGTAGTTCATCTACTGTCACCTAGTCAAGATCATCTCGTTCTTCTAGGGTGGATACTTTGCAGTCATATTTCAATGGAAACGTTCTTAGTACCTTTCTCACAACTTCTTTCTCTCTTAATTTTCCTCCAAGACCTCTAATGGCATTGAAAACCTCATCTACTCTTAAAAGGTATTCCCCAATATTTTCTTCTTCTTTCATTTTAAGTCTCTCAAATTGCCCTTTATATGTATGAAGCTTGGATTCTTTGAATTTAGATTCTCCTTCATAAATAATTTTTAATTTATCCCAGGCTTCTTTGGTAGTCTTGCATCGCATAACTTTTGTAAATACAGAGTTTGTCAACCCACTCAGGATTGCATTTAGGGATTTGACATTACCTTCATATTGGCCTAGTTCTATACTGTCTGTAGGTGCTTGGTCATCTATTTTGTATTCCTTTACGATTGCATCCCAAACCTTCCATCCAAGGGAAATAATATGGCACCTCGTTCTCACACTCAAGTAAGCATAATTTTCTCCTATGAATAGTGGAGGTTTGTTAGTGACTAAACCTTCTTGTTGATCCATAGTGGATTTTAAATAGGATCTACCTTCCAGTGGTTAAACTATGATGACAAAAATTGCTCTGATACCAATTGTTGGTTTATCCCACAATTATGAGAGGGGGGGGGTGAATCAGTATTGTCTTTTAAAAAAAAATCAAAACACATAATGGATCAAACAGGTTAAAATACAAATTTTATCGTGGAAACTTTAAAAATCAAACCACCAATTCAAACTCATTAATAAGATGAATCTACAAAATTGTTTTATTTGCTACTATAGAAAGGATGCAACAGCACCCTGGGTTTCTACCTACTACAACAAACAAGGATGCTACAACACCCTGGTTTTCTATCAGCTACAACAGACAAGGATGCTACAACACCCTGTGCAGACTTATAGTCTGCCCTAGTGTCACCCTGCCACCCTGGACTGATTTTTATCAGCTTACTATTCACTTCTTGGACTCTGTCATTCGTAATCACAGAGACAATTAATTTTTTCAACACTCTGTCAATAAATACCCTCATGTTTTCTATGGACACCTCTCTTCAGAATTTTTGGACTCACCTCTTCATAGTTGCGGACACACCTCTTCACCATTGCGAATCCGCACAACATAAATTATGATCTAGTTAGCACAAACCTAGATTCCACAATAATTTTGCATACAGTCTCTTGGTTATACACCTGGCTATTCTAACAGGAAAAATCATTCTTAGGCGTTGGATCTCTTAAACACCTCAATCAACGGTGGAGAAACAAACCAAACTTAAATCTTTTTTACGATTTCGCTCCCATCCCGGTGGTTAACTCACCTACATGTTGAACCAGGGAAATAGCTTATAGTCGTTGATCTAAGCCATGCTTTCATCTGGACCGTCAAAGTATGTGACCCCTACCTAATTCCGCTAATCTCCATTTTGACTTTCTCCGTGCTAATTCACCTAGCAAAATTATTTCCATCCTCTGATCAAAATCCTCCTCTAACCTCCATCGTTCAAACTTTAAGCACCTACCACATTCCGTAGATTTGAAAAGTTCATAATCCGCGCATGTTGAATCAACGGAATTGTTCTCCATGTAGATCTAATTCAAGGATAAATTCTGGTCGTCGATCTTGATCCTACTTGCTCGGTTTTTTATCAGCGAAATCCCCTGTAGCCATTGATCTTCATTCACCTCTATTTCCACCTCCCGATCTCGAGTTGTGACTTTTCACACTTTTTATTTCCGCATTCATCCTGATTCGTTGATCTTATATCGGGTTTCTTCCTGACCATAGTTCTAGGGTAGGATGTGGATTTTCGAACTGTGAAATTTCTCAAAATGTCTTTCCGCACTTAGATTTTCGCCTCAACCGTTCTGCATGGTTGATCTTCTGCGGGTTTCTTCGTGACCGTTGATATTCTGGAATGTGGTATGCGGAGTGCAGGTTCTCAAAATCTCAAACGTTTCTTTCGCACTTCTCCGCCTTTAATTTTTTGCACTAACCTTTCTGCATCGTCTATCTTTCCCAGATGTCTTTCCGGCCGTCGATCATTCGGATCACGGAATGTGGAGTGCGGGCTCTCAAAATCTCAAATGTTGCTTTCACACTTCTCCACTTTTCATTTTCTGCACTAACCTTTCTGCACCGTTGATCTCTCACGGAAGTCTTTCTGACCATCGATCTTTCGGATTGCGGGATGCGAAATGCGGAACTGTGACATTTCCCACATTCTCTTTGCGATTCTCCACTTTCTACTTTTCTACTTCCGCTTTTTGGACTTTCCTTTCTGCACTTCCTTTTTCATACTACAGAATGCAGAAGTCGGAAACTCAATGTTTCCAAAGACAAGCTTATGCTTCTTCCGCTTTTCGAGCTTTCCTTTCCGCACTTCCTTTTCCGTACTGGGGAATGCGAAAGTCAGGAACTCAAATTTTCATGACTTTGACTTATAGCTTCTCGGGGTTCCGATTTCTGGACTTGCCTCTCCACACTTTCTTTTCCACACTGCGGAATGCGGAAGTAGGAAACTCAACTTTTCACGACTTCACCTATTCGCACTCCACACTTCTGCACCCGCACTTCTTTTTTGAACCATCGATCTGCTTGCGAAACTATTCTCAGTCGTCCGATCTTGATTAGTTGTGTAACTACATCTCGTCCTTCTGTTCTTTGCAGATCTTATCCCCAGCCGTTGGATCTCATACGATATGCTTTCTGACCATTGATTTAAGATTGAATGCGGATCTCACCATGACTTGCATAACTTCACCATTTCTTTGCAGAAATCCTCTGTGATTGTTTCTAGCAGTTTTGTCTATGCCATATCATCATCTATGAAATGTTATCACTGCCTTTGTCTTTCACTGAGCTTATCCTGCCATCGTATCCATTGGTTATCTTTTTTTCATTTGTGAACACCTTTGACATCAATGACAACTACATTCCCAACACAAAGCCGCACAGGAGCACATGATAACAAGTCAACCATACATATGACACCAAGATTACAAGCAACCATGCATGACAAGTAGAGAATGTTAGGGATTAGTGTAAAAACAAGATATAGATACTAAGGCATGAAAATAAGATTGAGCTAATAAAAGCATTAATCCATGATAACAATATTTAGCTATTGAAATCATGAAACTATATACACATGCCAACATTATCTACTAGAAAGTCAACAATTCCATAACCAGCGAACAAACTAGTTGCACTAATGTGATAAGTTAGTTGGCCATAGTAAAAGACAACTAAACAATGAAATTGACAATTTATAAGAGTGTAATGAGCTTAGAATATAATTGAGAGCCCCCTACTAACATTATCCATGGAAGGGCAATATTATTTTTTCAAAAGATGCATGGAACTCTATTTGTCATGTTTAAAAACTAGGTGTTGAGAATTCAATTGTCATTGATGTCAAAGGAGTTCATGAATGACAAAGGAATAACCAATAGAAATGGTAGAAGGATTAAGTCAGAAATGACATAGGAAATCTACTAAGTGAGGAGTAAAGAGAGAGTGCAGAGACTGTGTGAGATCAAAATTGTCTGTGAAGAGCGATGCAGGAAGGAATTGATCGTTCCACTGATCAATTCAACCATAGATTTGAAGAGCTATATCTTAGACAGATCAATGGTGCAGAGCAGAGAGTTTATAGAGCGTGTATAGATCCACGACTGAAATCAATTTCGCCAGGTGAAAGAACGCCCGAGATAAGCTCAAATTAATCATCCATACGACTAGAGATAGTGCGATGGATATTAGGTGTGGCCAAAGATCAAAAGCTAAGGATAATTTCATTGATAAAAGAACGAGGAAGATAAAAGGTGAGTCAGGCTATGAAATTTAAAAATAATTGTTGGAAATTGGATCGTGAGCAACGGTTGAGATCGATCTTGGAGAATATTGACGACGAACAATGATTTCACTAGGAGGAGTTGCGCGGTCGAATAAAATTTTCATGTGCATGAAATTATATGAAATCTGCTTCATATTATTTGAAGTCCACCGTTGATTTGGTGGGTACCTTGGTCCGACAGCGGTAAGGTCATTTCGCTGGGTTAAGTGACAGGAGGTTAACATGGGCTGATGTGCATGAAATTTCTATGAAATTTGCTTCATATTATTTGAAGTCCACCATTGATTTTGTGGGGACCCTAATCCGATGGTGGTAAGATCATTTCGCTGAGGAAATACCGAGGAGGATAACAATGTGAATCAGCCACGAAATTGGAAAATAATTGCCACAAAGAAGATCGTGATTAATGGACGAGATTGATCCTTGGAGTAGATCAATGACTGGGAGTGATTCCACTGGGAGAACTAGTGCAAACAAATAAAACCCTGGTGTGTGCGGAATTTTAATGTAATCTGGTCTGTAGTATTTGGAGTCCACCGTTGATCGGGGTGGATCAAGATCTAACGGTCTTAAAGGACTTTGCTGATTCAGTTAGCAGGGGAATTAATAGTAGAGTCTGGACGCAGAATTATTATGAGATCCAGTTCATCGAAGGTTTGATGTCCGCTCTTCATTGAGAGTTGGTCAGTCCGGAAGATTGACGGTCCGAAAAACATTCACATAAGATCGACGGTGCAGAAGAAAAATGGTAGAAAGAGGAAATATCAAAATGACATATTGAAAAAGTCACAAACCCGATTTCCATAATTCACAGTCTGGAGATAGACGGTCACAAAGAGCTTGAAGGATATCAAAGGTGCAGAATGGTTGGTGCAGAAATACAACTGCGGAAATATAGAAATGACAATTTAGAAAAGTCATAGTTCCGTAACCCATAGTCTGGGAGATCTATGGTCAGGAAAAATCCCGGTATAAAATCAATGGCATAGGATAGTTGCGTAAATGGAGAATGTGGAAGATCACGCTGGAAGATTCATCAAGAGGCATGATTAATGAAATGGCTCAATGGTGAAGAGATGCAACCACAGGAAGCATGAAGGTACTTATTGAAAAAATGATTGAAATAAATAACTTGTCTCTGTGATTGCGAATGACAAAGTCCAAGAAGTGAATAACATACTAATAAAAATCAGTCCAAGGTGGAAGGGTGGCGTGAGGGCAGAATATAAGTCTTTGAAGGGTGTTATAACATCCTTGTTTGTTGTAGCAGACGGAAACCCAGGGTGTTGGAGCATCCTTGTCTGTTGTAGCAGGAAAAAACCTAGGTTGTTGGAGCATCCTTATCTGTTGTAGCAGGAAGAAACCCAAGGTGATGTTGCATCCTTTCTGTAGCAGCAGATAAATCAATTTTGTAGATTCATCTTATTAATGAGTTTGAATTGGTGGTTTTCTCTTTGAATTTTCCACGATAAATTTGTGTCTTAACCTGTTTGATTCATTTTGTGTTCTTCTTTTAAAAGAAAAATATAATACTGATTCACCCCCCCTCTCAGTATTGTGGGACAATCCAACAATTGGTATCAGAGCAGGTTCCTTCACCACAGTTTAACCACTGGAAGGGAGATCCTATTTAAAAACCACTAATGGATCAACACGAAGGATTAGCCACTAACAAACCTCCACTATTCACAAGTGAAAATTATGCATACTAGAGTGTGAGAATGAAGTGCCATTTGATGTCCCTTAGATGGAAGGTTTGGGCAGCAACATAAAAGAAGTATAAAATAGAAGACCAAGCACCTATAGATAGTGTGGAACTATCCCAATATGAAGGTAATGCCGAAGCCCTAAATGCAATCCTGAGTGGATTGACAAACTCTGTATTTACAAAAGTTATGCGATGCAAGATTGCCAAACAAGCATGGGATAAGGTAAAAATTATCTATTGAGGGGCATCTAAAGTCAAAGAATCCAAGATTCAGACTTACAGAGGGCAGTTTGAGAATCTTAATATGAAAGAAGAAGAAAACATTGGGGAATAACTTCTAAGAGTAGATGAGGTTGTCAATGCTATTAGAGGTCTTAGAGGAAAATTAAAAGAAAGAGAAGTGGTTAGCAAGGTACTAAGATCATTGCCAATGAATTATGACTCAAAACTATCCACCCTAGAAGAATGATATGATCTTGACCTTGTGAAAGTAGATGAACTACATGGAATCTTCACTGCATATGAGATGAGAATGGGACTAAATGAATCCTGAAGAAAATAAACAACATTTAAAGTCTCATCCAAAAAAAAATCAGAGAACCTAGATGATGAAGAAGCTCTTTTTATTAAAAAACTTGAGAAAGGTCACAGAAAGGTACTAGAAAATATAAAGGAAAGTTACCCCTGAAATGTTTTAACTGTGGAAGAATTGGACATTTTGTTTCAAAATGTACTTACCCTAAACAAGATGATAACGATGAGAGAGAAACTTCAAAGTTTAAAAAGGGTAAAACAGGAAACAAGAAAAATTCCTATGAGAAAAAGAAAATTGTTTACACCATGGAAGATAGTGAGAATGCAGATACAAGTGAAGGTGAAGAAACTGAAATCCTATTCATGGGTCTATATACTCAAGCTTCAAATAGTGATTCAGATGTAGAAGGAGAAGTAGAATCAAGAGCTGAACTTGTTAGCACTCTTGAAGAACTTGAGAAATGTAGAAAGAATAACAAACAGTTAAGTCATATCATTAGTGAGCTGGAAGCTAAACTTCTAGATGCCAAAAGAACTGAGGAGGACCTAAACCTGTAGCTCAAAAGAAAAATACAAGAATATGAGAAACTTGAAGAAGAGATCATACAATTCAAGAAAAAGCTTGATGAAGGATCTATCAAATAAAAGTTTGAGAATAGCTCAAGGGTTCTAGATGGCATCCTGAATAGCCAAAGATCATTAAATGATAGATTTGGTTTGTGTTTTAACAAAGAAAAGAAACCATAAAGTTTCTCTTTCACTAATCAAGGAGGAAACAAGAAAAGCTATGCTGATGTACTAAAGAGTCCAGTTAGAAAGGAAGAGAGCAAGACAACCGCCCTAAACTCTCAAGATAAAAACAGAAATAATATGGTGTCCAAGAGACCAAATAGATATCTGTAGATCTTTTTAGGTCACTATTAATTGTGTAATAACTTTGGTCATAAAGCCTTAAATTGCAGAGCTAATGGGAAGGATCCTGAATACAAGAAGAAGTCATCAAGTAATAAACCAAAAGGAAATCATAACTTTTTTACACTTCTTCAAAAATATGACATAGAGTGTTACAAATGTAATAACCATAGACATATGGCAAGATATTGTAAATTGATGACTCCTACAAGGAAGAATGTTGCAATTAAGTCTCAAGACACAAAACAAAAGAAGTATTAGAGGGAAAAGGAAGAAAAGGAAAGTTCCATGATTGCTCTATGTACAACAAAAAACCAAAACCTATGGCACTTGGACAGTGGGTGCTCAAAACATATGACTGGTGACCCAATCAAATTCATAACACTAAAAAGTAATAAGGGTAAAGTCACTTTTGGAGACAATCTGTCTTACAAGATAATTGGCAAAGGAACAACTGTTGTTAATAACAAGATCAAAGCAGAAATTGTATTACTAGTAGAAAAACTCAAGCCTAATCTCCTTAGTGTAAATCAAGCATGTGATTAAGGGAACATATGTATTTTTTACTCGGACAAATTGGCACAACTACATGAAAATTTAGAAAATATGGAAACAGAGTTATGTCATTGTCAACAGCAAAAAGAAAAACTCTAGTAGCAATATGATGACAGTAAGAAGACACAAAAGTTGGAACTAACAAAAGTGAACAATGTGTTATCAAGCAACACTGAAGAGATTTTTCGATTACGAAATCATAACAAAACATTGATTACAAAGATTAAAAAACTGAAACACAGTAGTAAGAGGAAACACTCCAGTGAAGATCTCGAAGGAATAATACTAGAAAAGCAAGAAGAAAACAAGTGTCTAAATAATTGTAATAAGGAACTAGAGAATCAAATCAAGAAATTAGAAATTGAAAAAGAGTCACAAGATGAAATAATCGAAAAGATTTAGAATCATAACAATCTACTGTAGAACCAAGAAGCACAAATCCATGAAAATGCATCCAAAAATCAAATCGAGGAAGTGAAGACAGTCCTCGCTGCAGTCCAAAAGAAAGAAAAACAAACAACACATACACCTTACATACATCCTAATTATAATCATCATTTTGACCAATGACAGGATCAAAACAAGCTCTCACAAAAGAATTATGTTGATAGGAGAAAAGACCAACATGCTAAGCAACAATTGAAACAACCCGTTCCACAAAATGATTTCAGAGCTCCGATAAAAATATATCTAGGATGGAACACAACAGATATCATGCGACAATTCTCCTTGGAAATCCGTAACTCATATCGTCTCATTTCATCAAGTGTCGTAATTACAAAAAGGAAAGGATCCCGAGACAACAGTTCAAGGGAATTCAGACATTGTTGTCGATACAAGATTTGAGGACAAAACTCCCCTTCAGGGGAAGGCAATGTAACAAATATAAATGTTATAAATATTAACATTTAATACTAATTAGGTTAATTAGGGTATTTAATTAATTACTCAAGAGGTGACTTGAAAAGTCACCCCCTTACCACTTAGGGTATAAAATACCCGACAATAATTCTTGCAAAACATATTTTTATCTATCAAATTATCAATATATATTTGTCCTACTAATGGCTTATCGAATAATCCAAGTGTTCTGGTAATATTGATTGTGTGAAGCGAATAAATATTTGCTTCAAAGATAGATCATAGGTGATAAAAATGTTGGAGTTAGTACAAGGAGACATCTAACATTTAATGAACAAGCCCTACTCTCAATAGTGGAACCTAAGAATTTTACAGAAGCAAGCAAGAATAATGAATGGGTCAAAGCCATGAATGAAGAATTAGATCAAATTGAGAAAAATGAGACTTGAGAACTTGCCCCAATACCTAAAGATAAGAATGTTATAGGGACCAAATAGGTTTTTAAGAACAAATTCAATCAGGATGGTCAAGTGATAAGGAACAAGGCAAGATTAGTATGTAAAGGGTATGTTCAGGTAGAAGGGATTGATTTTGAAGAAACTTATGCTCTTGTGGCAAGACTTGAAGCAATCAGAATGTTTCTAGCACTCTCACACCATAAAAACTTTAAAGTGTATCAAATGGATGTTAAGTCTGCGTTTTTTGAATGGAAAATAGAAGAAGAGGTTTATATTGAACAACTTGAAGGTTTCCTATTATCAGAAAACATAGACTATATTTGCAAACTAAAAAAGGCACTCTATAGTCTCAAACAAGCTCCAAGGGCCTAGTTTTCAAGGCTAGATAACTATTTAAAACAACATGGATTTAAGAGAGGGGTCACTAAAAGTAATCTCTACTTAAAAATCGAAGATGAAAATATGGTCAATTTTGTTGTTTATGTAGATGACATCGTATTTGGAAGCAATTTACAAAAACTAAGTGTAAACTTTGCTTCTGAAATGAAGAAGGAATTCGAAATGTTAATGTTGGGTGAACTATCATTCTTCTTGGGGTTGCAAGTTTACCAATCAGACGAAGGAATCTTTATCTCTCAAACTAAGTCCATCAAAGAAATGCTTAAAATATTTAAGATGGAAGACTCCAAACCTGTTAGTACTCCCATGATCACAAGTTGTAAATTAAGTAAGGACGATGAGTCTCTGGAAGTGGATCATACCATGTACATATCCATGATAGGAATCCTGTTGTATGTGACAACCACCAGACTAGATGTGATGCAAGATGTAGGTTTGGTTCCTAGGTTCTAGTCAAACCCCAAAGAAACGCATGTAACTACAGTAAAAAGAATTTTCAAATATTTGAAAGGTACTATGGAGTATGGGTTATGGTATCCAAAGAGTGAAGACTTTATTTTAAAAGTATTTATTGATGTAGATTGGGAAGGAAGTGTTGATGATAAAAAAGTACCAGTGGAGCAGCATTCTTCTTAGGAAATTTTTTGGTTTCATGGTTAAGTAAAAAAGAATCTTCCATTTCACTCTCCACAGCAGAGGCCAAATATATTGCTGTTGCATTATGTTGCACCCAGGTCATTTGGATGAAGCAGACACTAGAAGACTTACTTGTGAAGCATGAGCACCCAATAATAATAAACTGTGATAATACCAGTTCCATAAACATGTCAAAAAACCCTGTCATGCACTCCAAGAAAAAACACATACCAATAAAATATCACTTCCTAAGAGAACAAGTATCCTATAAGGTTTTCAAACTAGAGTATGTTGACACAAAAGAACAGGTTGCTGACATTTTCACCAAGCCACTACCTAAGGAAGTCTTTGAGCATCTTAGATAGAAGATGGGAGTGATTCCCTTACAAAAGTTTTAGAAGAGGAAGCGCAATCTCAGGAGGATATATGATGACAGGTGGAGTTGTCAGAAAGAAGAAAGACAGGAAATCTTATTTCAAAATGGGTACAATAATAGCACAACAAGTTATCCTTTGTCGTTGTTTTCAAAGGGGGAGAATGGTTATATGTTTCCATCAATGCCAAAGGGGGAGATTGTTCAGAATATAGTTGTCAATGATATCAAAGGAGTTCATGAATGATAAAGGAATAACCAATAGAAATGGTAGAGGGATGAATTCAACAATGACAAAGGACATCTACTGAGTGAGGAGTGAAGAGAGAGTGCAGAGACTATGTGAGATCAAAATTGTCTATGAACAATGTTGCATGAAGGAATTGATCGTTCCACTGATCAATTCAACCATAGTTTTGAAGATCTGTATCTTAGAAAGATCAATGGTGCGGAACAGAGAGTTTAAAGAGCGTGTATAGATCCATGACTGAAATCAATCTCGCCAGGTGAAAGAATTCTCGAGATAAGCTCAAACTAATCATCCATACGAATGGAGATCGTGCGCTGGAGAATAGGTGTGGCTAAAGATCAACAGCTAAGGAGCATTTCACTGATAAAAGAATAAGGAATATAAAAGGCGAGTCGAGATGTGAAATTTAAAACTAATCGTTAAAAATTGGATCGCGAGCAACGGTTGAGATCGATCTTGGAGAAGATTGACAGCGGGAAACAATTTCGCTAGGAGGATTTGCACGGTCGAAGAAAATTTTCATGTGTGTGAAATTCTATGAAATTTGCTTCATATTATTTGAAGTCCACCATTGATTTGGTGGGGACCCTGAGCTGACGGCGGTAAGGTCATTTCACTGGGTGAAGTTACAGGAGGTTAACACGGGCTGATGTGCACGAGATTTCTATGAAATTCACTTCATATTACTTGAAGTCCACCATTGATTTGGTGGGGACTATGATCTGACGATGGTAAGATCATTTCGCTGAGTAAATAGCAAGGAAGATAGCAAGGTGAATCGACCGCGAAATTGGAAACTAATCACCACGAAGAAGATCGAGATCAATGTATGAGATTGATCCACAAAGCAGATCAACGGTTGGGAGCGATTTTGCTAGGAGAACTAGCACGGACAAATAAAATATTGGTGTGCACAGATTTTAATGTAATCTGCTCTATAGTATTTGGAGCCCATTATCGATCAGGGTGGATCAAGATCTAACGGTCTTAAACGATTCCATTGATTCAACTAGCAGGGGAATTAACAACAGAGACTGGACATGGAATTATTATGAGATCCAGTTCATCAAAGGTTTCATGTCTTCTCTTCGTTGAGCTCTGGTCAATCTGGAAGATCAACGGTCTGAAAAGCATCCACATAAGATCGACGATGTGAAAGAAAAATGGTGGAAAGCGGAAATCTAAAAATTACATGTTGAAAAGGTCACAAACTCGATTTTCGCAACCCATAGTGTGGAGATCGACGGTCACGAAGAGCTCAAAGGAGATAAAAGGTGCATAATAGTTGGTGTGGAAAGACAAATACAGAAATATCAAAATGACAATTCAAAAAAGTCACAGTTTCGTAACCCACAGTCTAGGAGATTTACGGTCAGGAAAAAGCCTGGTATAAAATCAACGGTTCAGGATAATTGCGGGAATGGAGAATGCAGAAGGTCATGATTGAAAATTCATGAAGAGATACGATCAATGAAATGGCACAATGGTGAAGAGATGTGACCATAGGAAGCATGAAGGTACTTATTAACATAATGATTGAAAGAAATAACTTGTCTCTATGATTGGGAATGGCAAAGTCCAAGAAGTGAATAGTAGACTGATAAAAATCAGTCCAGGGTGGCGTTAGGGAAGACTATAAGTCTGTGAAGGGTGTTGTAGCAGGAAGAAACCCAGGCTGTTGGAGCATCCTTGTTTGTTGTAGCAGGCAGAAACCCATGGTGTTGTTGCATCCTTTCTGTAGCAGCAGATAAAGCAATTTTGTAGATTCATCTTATTAATGAGTTTGAATTGGTGGTTTCCTCTTTGAAGTTTCCACGATAAATTTGTGTCTTAACCTGCTTGATTCATTTTTTGTTCTTATTTTAAAAGAAAAAGACAATATTGATTCACCCCCTCTCTTAGTATTGTGGGACAATCCAACACTAGGGTTTACTCAAGATGCCACCATCTCTTTCCATTTCCCTCCACTTTGTCATAGTTTCCCACCATTGGATCCCTCTCCACTATGGCTATCCTTGTGATCTCATCAAGGGATACTATTAGAATCTCTTCCAAACTCAAGATGGTAGATTATTAACACATCCTCATCAGTATGTGGGCCTATGGGGCAATATCTACTTCCAAATCTATGAAGAGAGTAGATTCAATTCCTTATATGGAAATACTAAACCTAGAGCCTCATTAAAAGGTAGAAATCCTCTCCGAGCATGCCCTACTAGGTAATTTATTTGGCTTATGTACCAAACCTCTCTTAGTATATTAATGGATTATTGTCTCTTTGAAACCCAAGTTAAAGGTAAACCTACTTCCTTTACATGCAGGAGGGGTTATCATGTTTCCATGTTCCACTCCAAAGAATATAGGGACCTCATTTTAATATTTGGAACATATTTTATGGGTACTAAAACTTTGTCTTAATATTTTGTCCTTAGATTTCAAGCAAATTATAGACCCACCTTCCACTGGATTAATGGGACATATATACCATGAAATAAATAGGAAACAAATTGGGGAATTTAATCAAAGAAATAGAGCCAAATGATCCCTAATATTCTTGTTCCCATATATGTATGAAAGTAGTTTTGGATTAAAGGTCTCTCAAAGGCCATCTCTTTGTCTCAATGGAAGGATATCCCACCAATATATACACTATGAAATTTTATTGTTTATATGCAATTTGTGTGATGAATATGGGTACTTTCAATACACTATTATAAATTCCAAGCTCTACAAATATATCAGGTAGATGTATAGGAGATCCAACAATAGAGTGATCATAATAAATTCAAGAGTGTGTCTTGTAGACAAAAGCTATCAATTCAAGAAAAGCACTTGAAACCCCAAAACAACCTCACCTTAAACAATTGCTTCCAATCTTTAGTGGATTTATAGACTCCTAGTAAAGAGCAGAAAGAGTTCACGTGGAATGAAAAGGAAGGCATCGAGACTTAAGAGCTAGAGCTTGTTGGGCCCTGGAATTGTCCATTTTCCCACCACTTGTCGACATATATTTCATCCATTTTCTTCCCATTATCACCCATTTATCATTCCATTTTTCATCCATTTGTTGTAATTGTGCGTAAAACAACATACTACTTCCATTGATGTTTTAAGTGGTTAATAATGATTATTTTCCTTTATCTTTGATGAATTGAAGACTATTATGCATAATTTTACTAATGATGGTTTGTGGAGTGATTTGTCATGTACATGACACTCATAGCCAGCTGTTACAGCCTTAACTGAAAATGCATGCCACATAAGAACACCTTTATTCGCATCTCGATTTGTGGGCATATGGAAACGAATATCAAAAATCCGAGACATGGGTTTTGTGTGTAACATCCTCATTTACCTGACTTGTAGGAAATTTCCAAACAAAGGAACGGTTTGCAATATACAGATGGTTCTTCAAGAGGGTATTTTCCAAATTTACTGTTGCAGCTGGTTCCAAAGTTGCCAGCAATTAGGGCCATGTTTCAGCTGTTACAGATCACAAGTTGGGCATTCAATTCCTCATTTCCATGAGATAATTTTATGTATAAATATGTAATCAATCTCATTGAGAGAGGAGAAGAGAAAGCAATGTTATGATGTAGGATTTGATTCAGATCTATTGTAATCATTCCATTCTGATAATACATGCTGGCAGTTTCTTAATTCTGGAGTTGTAGCCTTTCATTGTGGAGATCCAGCTCTACTCAGTGGAGGAAGGGCCCTCTTCCCTAAGCAGATGCTGGTAGTGTTGATTGTAGGTGTGTTATTGTTTATATTTACTTATTATTTCGTTCATGCTTTCATTCATTAAGCTTATCATAGTTCTATGCTTTCATTCATTAGATTTGTCATAGTCGTTGTGTTGTTAATTCATTTGATAGATCGTTGGCCAAC
The DNA here is from genome assembly GCA_001517045.1 of Pseudotsuga menziesii. Taxonomy (NCBI): domain Eukaryota; kingdom Viridiplantae; phylum Streptophyta; class Pinopsida; order Pinales; family Pinaceae; genus Pseudotsuga; species Pseudotsuga menziesii. The sequence continues at coordinate 136,738 of LPNX010549269.1, forward strand.
ATAGCACTTCTTTTAGATGTATGCAATTAGATCTTATTTCATAAGAATTGATTCTGTTGAAGTGTGATTAGATTTACAGTTTGGGTTTAAGAATATGATTAGGCTTTGTTTTCTTTTCAAGAAGGTGTGATCTAGTTTACAAATAGTTTCGATTGCATACCAATAGATAACAATGTCAAGTAGAAATTGTGCTCGCATAGATCTTGTACGATAGCTTTGAAATAAAAGACTTCCTCGGGTTGATAATTTATGTTTAGCACTCTGCATGTTAAGTTTTAATTAATTGGCATATAGTGGGCCCAACATTCTGGCGCCGTTGCCGGGGAAGTTATCAATGGTGCAAAAGTACATCTGACATTGTTTTGTATATGCATTGTTAAAGTAGGGCATGTAGGTTGCATGATTACATTTCAGTTTATTGAATTTATTTTGAGTGTGAATTTTTTGTCTTTACATTCAGTTTTATTTCATTTTCAATCTTTGGAGCATAAATCTTATCATTCCCCTTAGTGGTGTTGTAAGCACCACCCATTCTACTCACAAGTTGACATGAACATTCAAAGGAGGAGCCTCAGAATAGAACATGAAGAATCTATGAAGACATAGTAGGTAAAAAAGATGGAGAAGTTGTTACTTTCAAATTTCCCATCAGAGATTCAGGAAGAGTTACACCAATGAAAAGCATCCCCCCACATGTTCTACCAAATTTTCATGGTTTGGAAAATGAAGACCCTGATGTATTTTTATTTCAATTCGAAATACTTTGTAGATGATATGGTTATTGTTCTAATGATCAAAAGTTGAATATGTTTCCCCTTACTCTAAAAGGGACAGCCCTCTGATGGTTCACGAGCCTCAATGGGAATTGTATACAAACTTGGGAAGACATGAAACATGTATTCTTGAAAAGGTACCAAGATTTTTGCAGGGTCAATAAAGACATCTTCGAAATGACACAAGAAGAAGAAGAGAGTCTGGAGGAATACATAGAACGCTTTCAATATAACCTCCAAAGATCCAAACAAAGGAAACTGGGGAAGGAGACCTTAAAAACACTTCTACTCAAGGGAACAGGGAATGTATTTCAGATAGAAATCTTAAATCTGATGGGAACAGGTAATGTATTTCAGTTAGCATATGATGATATTTGTGAGTTATGTAGAAGGTATTCAAGAGGAAACTTCAAGACTGGTAAGAATTATAGTAATCCTTATTTTTAATCTTTGAAATATGCTGCAAGAAAAAGAGTTATAGGAGCTGAAATCAACAATTTATTTGAAATTCCTAAAGCTGATTCACAATTGGGTGTTTTGCAGGATACAAAAAAGCAGGAGGAAATAAGAGAAGCAAGGGATTTCCCTTTGGATAGTCTTGAAAGTTGTGGAATATGTGACTTGAAGCATTCGACGGATTGTTGCCCCTCCTTACCACGGATGAAAGAAACATATCAAAGAGATCTGGGAGTTGCATCCAACTCATTGCAACAGTCATGGAAAATGTGGCCTACATGTATGGTTCAAAATTCTATCCCTCCATTTCCTTACTCTCATACTCAATCATCGAATACTCTTCCACCATGGCAGCTGTTGTAGCCTCAATTTAACTCTTACCTACCTTATCCACAAGGTTGGAATGGCCTATCTTATGATCACATGACCACTCTCCCTCATGCTGCAACACAACTTGGTCCTTCAATATCAACCTCACAAATCAATCCTCTACATCAGCCACATCTATTTTCTCATCAAACTCCTTCGTATCCAACACAATTTCCTGTCCAATCCACCCTCCACCCTAACCATAATAAAGCAGTACAGCATGCTTACAGTGCTGAACTGCAAAATGTTCCTACATTTCCCTCTTGTTATACCTCACCTACACCGTTGCAAAAAGACTGTTCATTGTTGCAGCAAATACATATGAGGCCTAAACATGTTTTAAATCCAAGATTTGCAGATGGAGTTTCTTCTAGTCCACATAAGTAAGCAGACAAGATCAACATGCCACATGTAACATTTGATGACGAATGAACATTGGAACCAAAAATTGAAGCATCCTTTACATCATTAGATCTGAATCTCTTGTGTATTGAGGAAGATCAGTTTACTAAGGAGATTCATGGTGTAACATCCATGAGAAATCAACGGAAAAAAGACTATATTGAAGCTTGGTTTCAGTCTGTCATCGGTCTGCAGCATCATTCCATACTTCACCAATTCTTGGCACCATCATTTCAAGGGAAGTTGTTCTCTCATATCCTAGCATTCATAAAGTTATATTTTTCTGTTGGGAGTATTAACCTGCTTGAGTCACTTCTTCGAAAGTGGCTCCATTGGAAATATGCATACACTTGAACAATTTTTATATTTCAAAGTAGAATAGGGTAGAATAGAATAACAGAATAAAACCATGCTTTTTTTTTTAAGTTTTTTTTTTTTTTTAAATAAGTATGCTCTTTTCCTGCGCCTTGTTGCGATTTGGAAGATCAAAAAGTAGAAAGATAAGGAATGGGTATGAGATGTTTTCATGAATGCTTTGGAATTGTTGACTATTTGAACAAAATGATTAAGTCATTTTTGTCATCAATTTTCCAATTTCAATTTATCTCTATTTGTTACAAATAAAAATAAAAATATCATGAAAACAAAATTACAGTAATTAGGGAAGGTGAATGAAGGATCCACAGGAAAATGAGCCAACTTTTATGGAGACCTTCAAGCTTGAACTTGGGCATGAATTTGTTAGCTGCAACACCCAATTGTGACTGATTACTGTTAGCTGCGATAGTGAGATGCAACACCCAACTGTGACAGTGAGCTGCAACACCCAGCTATGACAGTGAGCTGCAACACCTAGATGTGACTGATTACTTTCAGCTGCGACAGTGAGATGCAACACCCAGCTGCAACACTAGCTGTGACAGTGAGCTGCAACACTAGCTGTGACAGTGAGCTGCAACACCCAACTATGACGGTGAGCTGCAACACTAGCTATGACAGTGAACTGCAACACCCAGCTGTGACTGTATTGTAGGTGAAAATTTATAAGTTTGAGACACGTGTGTATTGCACATCATGACATGTAATTGGTTTTTCGTTTATATATAACACATCCATAAAAATACACATGGTTTATTTCAACATTATGTCATTTTTTAAGAGTTGCAGCTGCAGCTGCAACAGACTATGTAAGTCAATCTAGGTGCTCAATGCTTGAAATCTTTGGTATGGGTGTGTGTTATATTTAAATTTACATCATTAAAAACATTCACACCTATTTCGGTCACTTTTTGGTGTCAAATTTCATTTATTAAATTTTTGGTGACATTTTGGCTTGAAATTTTTACTGAAACACAGTCGGGACAGTCCATTTTTGGGAGACCAAATGGACTTATTTTTAAAGGAGTAAACTTTCTACCCGACCATTTGCACCGATCGGACGACCTGGCTCGCGTGAGCTTTCACATCACGCATTGCTAATCGTCTGATCGGTGCAAATGGTCAGGTAGAAAGTTTACTCCATTTTTAAAACTTATTTACATATTAAGTATCCCTTTAAATCTAGTTTCCAAAACAATTCAAATTTTTAATATTGGGTATGAAACGAAAAACTTATGGCCAAAATACTAACGGGGTGTCAAGCAGGCAGCTTAGGAACAGAGCTGGGACAGTCAATTTTTGGATGTCTTATTAGACATATCTTGAAAAATTATTTCATTTGTATATTTCCCTATGAATCTAGTTTACAATTCAATTTGAATCACTCCATTCCGATATCGTATGCAAATTTTATGACCAAAATACCGACTGCCTATCACAAATCAGCATTCCTAAAACTCGGTTCCCTAGAATGTTCATTGGATTATTTGACCTATCAATTCTTATTGGATTCAAAACTTATTTCTAATGGAGATACCTACATGAATCTACTTTCATCTCCAATTGGAATCACATCAATCCGTTATCAAACGAAAAAGTTAATCCTAAAACCGTGACTGTTGGTCTAGTCCATAATTTGAAAAAACACCTTGTCATGCAGGTTGTTACTGAGTGATTTGGAACATCATTACATAGAATTTTAAAAACCTGTTTCTAAGGTAAATATACCTATAAATTTAATTTCATTTTGATTTGGAATCACTCAAATTGGACAAGGAACGAAGAAGCTATGATTAGAATACTGTTGGTGAGTTTAGATGGACATTGCTCTCCCGCAGGTATAAAATGGATTTTGCTTTGTTCATTTTTCTTTGGATTTGTTTTATAAGTAATTGCTTGTTTTTTTTTTCATAAGTGTTGGGTGAAGAGAGACCAATCATCTCTCTTCTTCCATCATCTCATGTTTTATTGCAGGAAAGTGCTAGGTTTTTGCAGGTCCTTGGAAGAAAAAGGTCAGTACATGCACGAGTGACTCTTGAAGACTTTTTCTCAATTTGCAAATGGATTGAGATCATAAAAAAATGGAGAGATTGATGTGCAAACCATAAAGAGTCCAATGTTTCTGAAGTCAAGTCTCATTGCTACATGCCAAGAATCCTTTTTAGACACCTGTCATACCAATTTTTGCTGAAAGAAACCCCTCAAGAAGCCAATTGCACTATGGTAGATTCATTCACCCTCCTCATTTCAAAACCCTAAAAATCCATTCATGTCAAAGTCCCATTTTCCATTGCTTATGTAGTCACCTTAATCGTTTTTTCCATCACTACCACATCATGACTTCACATATACTTTCCACTTCTGAGTTTCATGTTGGTTCTATTTTTCACTATGATTCTTCACAATCATTTATTTTGTACTTGTATTGGATGATGTGGAATTCATTAAGGTCCACCTTCCAATGGTCTTATCTCATCGACTCCGAGACATCATCTGGGATCGAGATTAGAGTTTTATAGTGCCTTGGTATCTGCATGAATCAATGGCAGATTTCCTTGTTGTTAATCATGGAGATTCATCAATGCCTCTTGATTGACAAATCTTGTAGGTGACTCGAATCCAAGTACCTGTCAAGATGCACTAAGGTACTTTAGAGCTCATTGTCATCAAAGGTGAGTTGCTTCATATTGGTTAACGGCATACATTAATGCCCGGTAATCCAATGCCTTCTTTCCATGCTCGATTTCAGCACATTCATTTGCATGGTAAGAACTGTACCTCGGTTTTATAGCAGCTGAAGATTATGTGATCTAATGGTTTCAACAATGACTTGTAGCATCATTTGTTCAGTAGTTTTGCAATTCCTTTCCACTTTCATTTCAGCAGTTGATTTTCAAAATAAGAGAATGGGCTTTCTGCTTCTATGGTGGAATTTCTCCTCATCAATTGTCTCAGCAGTTAGTCTTACATGCAACTAGCACAACATCATGGATCAAATTCAGTCTAATCCAGTTTCAGCTCTCATATACATCTGTCTCAGCATCAAATCAACCTACATAGCTCCAACATACACCAGTCCATTCATGTCAACCAAGGTTTCCATGGAGGTAACACTTGAGGTAAAATAGCATGAGTTTTTGATTTATTAAAGATTTAGGGAAATGTCATGAAGAACCACTAAGCATTAGCCATTTCCATTTTCTATATAGCATTTTATGTCCATCCATTCCCATCCTTTCCCACTCAATTCTAACACTTCATCATTCATGCACATCCACTTCAAAGTCCTACCCAACATCTCACCAACCCAACTGATCAAGCATGAAAATAATCAAAGGATACCTTATTGTTGTCACACAAGAACCAACAATAGGAAGTCATGCTGCTGCCACACAAGAACCAGCAGTAAGAAAGAAGTCTTGTTGCTGCCACACAAGAACCAGCAGTAAGAAATTGATCAAATTTTTTATTGAAGAATTAGTGTGAAATGAAGGCATGCAATGCATTCAGTTTATTGGATTCATGATTGATTAATGCATGCATTGGTTCACTTCTACACAATTGTTGCAAGTTTCCAAGTTACCTTCAATTGACAATCAAGTTGCAATCCATTGACATAGCACTTGATATCTATAATGGAGTATTTAAATGACACTTGTTGTTGTTGTCAAGATGATCTAAGATGTTATTTATAACACTTTGATGGCAATACTATAGCAGAGTTCATGGAAATCAGCTAGTCCAGGCATGCAACAAGTTACAAGGTGTTGCACATTATTTTCATGCCTGCTGATACACCTCATTGTTTGAAAGCGGTTTATCTTATCATAAGATTTACCAATGGAGCATGATAATCGTTTCTTGGGTAGTAGCATGGTGGTTTTGTGGCAGCCTCTCTTGCAATTATGAAAATACTTTTATAGCTGATTACACCAATGCTAATAGAAGGGAGTCATTATTAAAAGGAAATTCAAACATTTTCTGTAGTGGCTTGTTTCAAAGGCACTGTTCCCATAGTTTTTGCAAGCAACAGAAGAAGCCTATGCTGCCATACAACAGGAAAAATTGTTGCTGCTATCAAGATGTTCTCTTCATGAATGATTGGGGTTTGTTGTTATTTGGCAATGGTGTTTATGCTCATAAAATATGCAGGGATGTATGATATTGTTTATGTTTGTTTAAGGCATGGAAATTTGATGGCAATGAGTTGAGATGAATATTGGATAGGAGTGATAATGAATAAAGGCTCTATTTGCACTATTTCTCTTTTTACTATTTTCAGCACCCCAATCAATAACATTAATGTCTATTCCAAGATTACGAGTGTAGCAATTTGAGTCAATTTGCAGAATCTTCCTCAAGATATAATCATTTGGTTTCTCAACTCAGAATTCAAGGCACCCACAACAACATTTTGAAGAAGGCATAAAAATTGGGGAGAAGAATTTGAGTAGCATTGAACAATGGTACCCCTAGTGGCAGCAAGTATCTTATTCTTGTGAGTTGACCTATAACAACATATTGAAACAAAGCTGGAATACAACAACCTGTAGCAGCCCTGATACATTTAGACCAGTAAATTGAAGGCATTTTTGGAAACCAGGGACAAGGTTGATTATTCCATGTTTGGTTGATCTTTGAGCTATAATAGTCATTGCATACTTTCAGTGAGCTGATTTGAGAAATGAGTCAGTTGTTAAAGATGAAAATGTTTGTGAAAATTTGAGAATCATTGAATGCTGCATATATTGGTTTATATCTTCCAAGGCATCAGAGAATGGCAACATGTTAAGTTTGGGGGAGATGGCTACTTTCCAACTAAGATAACAAATCCTACTTTCCATGAGGACATGAAAAATTATTCAGTTTGGGGGAGGAGCTACTATGCTTGCTCGTTTTCTATTCACATTCATATTTCTCATGCATATTGTTCCTCACATAAAATGTTGAATTTGAATTGATCATATCTCACAAACCACGTATTGGATCCTCATGAAATTTGGACATGGAATGAATAACATCGTGAAGAACAAACGTGGCAAGTTTCAGCTCAATCCAGTGCATGGTTTTCAAGAAGACGACCATAATTACCTACATCCAATTTGCATTTTTCTCAAAATTTGTGATTTGGGTTTCTCTAATTTTTGGTGTGGAGATGCATTATAATGGTGGTTACTTTCTTGCAAAATTTCAGCCCAACCTAGTTTGTATTTTGTGAAGTATTGGTTCATGAAGTTCAACTACAACACAATTTTATTCATGTCCATCTACAAAAGTGTAGAAATTGAAATGGGCATATCTTGAAATTGGTAAGTTGTATCCTCATGAAATTTGGATAAGGAATGCATAACATCATGAAGAACAAATGTGGCAAGTTTCAGCTCAATCCAGTGCACAGTTTTCGAGAAAAAAACTATCATCACCTATAGCCAATTTGCATTTTTCTTAAAATTCGTGATGTGGGTTTCTCTAATTTTTGGTGTGGAGATGCATTAGAATGGTAGTTACTTTTTTGAAAAAATTTAGCCTAACCTAGTTTGTATTTTGTGAAATATTGGTTCATGAAGTTCAACTGCAACACATTTTTATTCATGTTCATCTATAAAAGTGCAGAAATTGAAATGGTCATATCTTGCAATTGGTAAGTTGGATTATTATGATTTTTGGATAGAAAATGCATAATACTAAGATGAACAAGCCTGGTAATTTTCATCCCAATCCAATGTACTATTTTCAAGAAAATTACCATAATCACCTACAACCAATTTGTATTTTTCTCAAAATCCATGATGTGGGTATCTCTGATATTTGGTGTGTAGGTGCATTGGACTAATATAAACCTGCCTGAAAAATTTCAGTCAAACCAAGTTCGTCATTTGGGAGAAAATGACTTCAGAATTTTTTTGTTCAAAAGGATGCAACACCGTAAAATGTTGCCCTTTTCCCGTTCCGTGCAGCTGCAAATCCGTAAAACCTTTCATTTTTTCCATTTCGTGCAGCTGCAACACCGTAAAATATTGCCCTTTTCCCATTTCGTACGGCTGCAACACCGTAAAATATTGCCCTTTTCCCATTCCGTGCGGCTGCAACATCGTAAAATATTGGCCTTTTCCCGTTCCGTGCAGCTGGAACACTGTAAATTTTTTTCCTCTTTTCCCGTTTTAGGCAGCTGCGACTCCGCCAAATTCTCCGCTAAATTTAGCACTCTTTGGGCTGTGACTCTGCCAAAATTTTCACCAAGTGCTTTGCTAAATTTAGAGATCTTTGGGCTGCGACTCCGCCAAATTCGCCGCTAAATTTAGCGCTATTTGGGCTGCGACTCCACCAAAACCTTCACCAAATTCTTCGCTAAAAATAAGCTGTGATTCTGCCAAATTTCTACTAAATCCTTTGCTAAGGAGCTGCGACTTTGCCAAATTTTCTACTAAATCCTCTGCTAAGGAACTGTGACTCTACCAATTTCTGTTAAACTCTCAATTTCTTTTGGCTGCAACTGTGCGAATGGTAAAATGAAGGAATACATGAATGATTTCTTCTAGTTGGATGCTACACAGGTATTGGGTTGCATGAATACATGGAACAAGTCCAGTTTGGGGGAGATGTTGGGCCCTGGAATTGTCCATTTTTCCACCACTTATCGACACATATTTCATCCATTTTCTTCCCATTATCGCCCATTTATCATTCCATTTTTCATCCATTTGTTGTAACTGCACGTAAAACAACATACTACTTCCATTGATGTTTTAAGCGGTTAATAATGATTATTTTCCTTTATCTTTGATGAATTGAAGACTATTATGCATAATTTTACTAATGATGGTTTGCGGAGTGATTTGTCACGTACAGGACGCTCATAGCCAGCTGTTACAACCTTAACCAAAAATGCATGCCACATAAGAATACCTTTATTCGTGTCTCTATTTGTGGGCAGATGGAAACGAATCTCAAAACCCCGAGACATGATTTTTGTGCGTAACATCCTCATTTACATGACTTGCGAGGAAATTTCCAAACAAAGTGAAGGTTTACGATATACAGATGGTTCTTCGAGAGGGTATTTTCCAGATTCACTGTTGCGGCCGGTTCCAAAGTTGCTAGCAGTTATGACCGTGTTTCAGCTGTTACAGATCACAAGTTGGGGTTCAGTTCCTCATTTCCATGAGATAATTTTATGTATAAATATGTAATCAATCTCATTGAGAGAGGAGAAGAGAAAGCAATGTTATGATGTAGGATTTGATCCAGATCTATTGTAATCATTCCATTCTGATAATACATACTGGTAGTTTCTTAATTATGGAGTTGTAGCCTTTCATTGTGGTGATCCAGCTCTGCTTAGTGGAGGAAGGGCCCTCTTCCTTGAGCAGATGCTGGTAGTGTTGATTGTAGGTGTGTTATTGTTTAGATTTGCTTATTATTTCATTCATGCTTTCATTCATTAAGCTTATCATAGTTGTATGCTTTCATTCATTAGATTTGTCATAGTCGTGTTGTTAATTCATTTGATAGATCATTGGCCAACATAGCACTTCTTTTAGATGTATGCAATTAGATCTTATTTCATAAGAATTGATTTTGTTGAAGTGTGATTATATTTACAGTTTGGGTTTACGAATATGATTTGGATTTGTTTTCTTTTCAAGAAGGTGTGATCTAGTTTACAAATAGTTTCGATTGCATACTAATAGATAACAATGTCAAGTAGAAATTGTGCTCGCATAGATCTTGCACGATAGCTTTGAAATAAAAGACTTCCTCGGGTTGATAATTTATGTTTATCACTCTGCATGTTAAGTTTTAATTAACTGGCATATAATGGGCCCAACAGAGCTAGGAAAGATAAATTCTTGATCCACAAGAACTCTAAGCAACAAAACAATCCCCAATAAATGCTCCACTAAGAATATTATAGCCAAGCCTCCATTGGTTAAGTAGTAGAAATTCAAATATCCATGGAGAAGCTACACTACTACATTTCGATCCAAAATCCGATGGCGCGTGGATTTCTATTTTTAAACTTACCAAAAATCACAAGGATACTTTTTTTTTTGTAAATGTGGCCACAAGCGTTGGTGAAGCGACGACTATTCTCATAACTGTCGGTTAAGCATCGGTTAAGCGACGAAGAGTTAGTAAGCGTCGCTTAAGCGACGTCGCCTTTAATTGGTCAACTATTTAACATGGAAAGCGCCGTCGCATATCCGACCCTTAGGTTCATTTCCTACCCATTAGGCTAGTGGGTATCTATTGAAATCTTCTTTGTAATCCTTATGCCAAAGTTGACAACCAACTAGGGCCAACTAGGCC